>JAJAQA010000019.1:1889595-1892095 GCA_021464565.1 Rutilus rutilus | reverse complement strand
GACACCAGCCATACTGGTCTCACTCCACTTTGGGGGAAAGTTGCAGTTGTAGCGAGAGGCTAGATGAAAGGCAAACTTGCGAACCTGAAAAAAAACGTAAATTGTAAATATTGTCTATCCCTCTCTCTTATACAGGCTACATAATTCTCTTGTTAAAATTTGTTAAAATCTTACCTCTTTGGGATTTAACCCGTAGTATAAGTCAGCTGCCCTTTTTAAATACTCTCTGAGGCTCCTCTCTTGGTCCTCTGAGAACACTTTCCTGCTGGTCCAGTACCCTGCTCTCGGTAACGTGTCCGATCCCTCGCCAGTAAGTTTCTCTCTCTTTTTATTGAATCGGAATAAGGTGGTGTGACAGATGGCGAAGTCCTTGGCCACTGCCCTGACTGTCCTGCCCTCATCCCTGATTACATCTGATGCTCGTTCCAAAATATTGAGGGGAACCCCTCTGTTAGTAACCCTCTTCCTCACTCTTGGCATACTGAAAACAAGCAGAATAAAACTAGCCTTCTTACTATCCTTTAATATCCCACAGTGACTGTAAAATCCTGTTGTGAGGTCTGTTTGGATATGTCTGCTTAGCTTGGGGACAGTTGCAACACCTTATCAGCCATGACAGAACATCATGTGCTAGCTAGACACACTGACCTTCACACATGCTAACCATGTCACTTAGAAGTCAACAAAACAATAATTCAAACTAAGCAAGTTTTGATTCATTCATGCAAAAGGTCAGGACAGTGTGACAAAAATACAGCTCATGAAAAAAAATGTACTTTCATACCTCCAAAACAAAGTTTTGTTCAATAAATGCAGCAGCAGATGTTGAATGTGTCTCCTGTCTTCTTGATGGGGGGAGGGTCTAACTGTGCATGTGTGAGTGTCATCACTCTAGCTTGTTTCTGATTGGAGGAATAAGACTTGTTGCTACTGTCCCCAGTCTCCCTACTTCAAAAGTTAAATGTATATTTTTACAAAACAGTACTTGCAGAAAATATGATATTAATAAAATGTAAGGACACTTAATTTTTTTAACAAAAATGTACAATTGTTAGGGGAAAAAAGTGGCATGCAGCTCTACTGCTAAAAACATAACCGTCACTGACGCGTAGCAGATCATACAAATTCATACGAATTTGCCACCAATTTGCTTAATATGTAGTTATAAATATATTTAAATGCATGACATAAAATATATTACATGAAAGTATTTTATCGAAAACCCTCTTATCAAGAGCCTGTAAAGGTTCTCCAGTAACATCAAGTTGTTTATTTAAAAAGAAAGAAAAAGGAAAAACACACACACACACACACAACTAGAGATTACTAGTCAGAACAACCACTATATAGGTTGCCAAATATCATCTTTTTCATCAAATGTATTATTTATAGGGCTGCCATATTAGGCCTTATTCACAGCAGCGCCATCTTTGATTTTTAACGGGAAGGAAAGCGAGGCTGTGAGGGATAGACATGCATCTCTTCAGTGGATTGTTCTATTATTCAATGTGTTTTTGGATTATTCTGCTCACAAAACACTGCAAAATATCTTTCCAAGAAACTTAAGTTGACATAAAACTCAACATGAGCTTTATACAGATTTTTCCAGCGAAAGCCATTGAAAACACGGTAAGTCTATCCCTCACAGCCTCGCTTTCATACCGGACATGGCGACGCTCTGAATAAGGTTAAGGTTTCAGTGGTTCCCAAACCTGTCCTGGAGTACCCCCAACACTGCACGTTATCTTTGTCTCCCTAATCAAACACACCTGATTCAGCTCATCAGCTCATTAACCCATGTGATAATGAGCTGATGAATTGAATCAGGTGTGTTTGATTAGGGAGACAAAGAAAACGTGCAGTGTTGGGGGTACTCAGGTTTGGGAACCAAGTACTGCCTTAGGTTACTCCCAAATAGACGTGCTTCATTGGCCGTCCGCCATATTGGAACGGTCAAAGCCAATCAGTCAACACTCGTGAGCAAGTTGACTATTGTTCAAGTCAACTCGTATAGATCGTATTTACGAGTTGAACGCACATGAACGCCACCACAATGTCGTAAATACGAGCTCTGGATTTTCTTTAAGCCCCGATCTTTACAAGTTGTGTGTGTGTCAGTGAGAAACATGGCAGAATACCACAATATTTAAAGGTGCATTGCGCAACATTTCATGTTAAAAATACCTGTTTTTCTAACCCATACATGCTTAAACAATTGCCTGATGGGCTGAATGAGCCCTTCTATGATCACTGCGATTGCCTCTATAATCCTGTACAGTAAAATAAATAAGAGGGATTCGGGTCGGAATCGACTGGGCGTGACGTCATGCGCGTTCACGCTCACCTGGCTATGTCTGGCAGGTTTGTGTATTCGCCGCCATTATCCGCATCAGCGAAGACAACTCAAGCGACTTTTGCAAAAGTAGAAGATGGATTCAAAGAGACCGGCTTCTAGTTCATCCCAAACCCCAACGTAACCGCGTGCACACCTCTGGTTGCA
>JAJAQA010000019.1:1879595-1884595 GCA_021464565.1 Rutilus rutilus | reverse complement strand
AATAATAACATAAAAAGCTCCAGCATCCCCATGACCCTGTATAGGAAAAGTGGTTTGGGAAAATAAAATTATAAATAATTAAATTTAATTAAATAATTAAATTAAATTAAATAAAAGCTCCAGCATCCCCATGACCCTATATAGAAAAACAAAACAAAAAACAATTCTAATAATAAAAATGGTTTGGAAAATGGATGGAAAATACATGAAAGTAAAGTAAAGTAAAAGCTCCATCATCCTTATGACCCTTTATACTGTAGGGCAAATGGTTCATCAAGTGTGAAGGTTCCTAATGCCTATAAGGAGGAATTGCTTCTTTTTCAAACTCTTGTCATGGGAAACTCAACAGAACCAGTCGAGTGAGAATCAGAAGGCCTTCCGAGGATCAGGACACTGAGGTTTTCCCACAACTGTGAGGCGAAACTGTCCAAACAAAGCTTGTGTTCTTCACCTTGAGTTCTGACGATCTCTCCTACGCCGTGGAAAAAGCCTCGGTATTTGGGATTCGCTGAGGTTTGATCGTGGATGAATTTCACCTGGAGATGTGAGAGATGAAGCACGTCAGATAAAACTGCAGCAGAATGTAATGTTCAACGTTAAACGAAATAACCTTTGACCTCACCTTTATCGTCTCCATGGGACAGACGATCAGGACGGCCTCCATCACTCCCGCACCCAGACCACACACTAGCCCACGAGTGCTGTCCAGTTTCCCAGACTCGTCTTTCATCTGGTTACTCAGGATCTCAAACACACCAAACCTGCAAAATTATAATCTTATTCGAAACATTGCATAATCATCATCATAACACAGCTCTGTTTCAGATGTGATGCAAGCAATCATTAGAGAATAAAGCTGAGCTGGAGGGCGGGAAATTAATCAGATGCTGAACCTCAGAAACCCTGTTAACACACACACACACATTTCCACAGAACTGATGCATGCACACACACTGAACAGCAGCGTGACTCTAGCTATAGCTAAAACTAAAGCCAAAACAAAACTCAAATAATTCAAGAGTTTTTTTTAAGAATTGTACTCTTACTATTTTTGCGATAAAATAAAATAATAAAAGAAAAAGAAAAAAATATATATAAAAAAATATATATATATAATATAAAAAAAATGGAATAAAAAAAATTTGGAAAAAAGTGGAATTAAATAAAATATAAAAATTAAAATAAAATAAAATATAAAATAAGACAAAATAAAAGTAAAATGGAATAAAATAAAATGCATCTCAGACACGCATTTCCTGATGCATGCAGACACACTGAACAGCAGGGTAACAAACCAAAAAATAATTCAAGATTTAAAAACAAATAGTACTTTTACTATTTTTGCAGTAAAATAAAAAAATAAATAAAATGGAATAAAATAAAAAAGATAAAAAAAAAAAATAAAGTGGAATAAAATTCAATTAAATTGCATATAAAAAAAATGGAATACAATAAAAAATAAAAAATTATAATAAAATGGAATAAAATATAAAAATAATACAAAATAAAATAAAATATAAAATAAGACAAAATTAAATTTAAATTAAATTAAAATGGAATAAAATAAAATGCAAACCTATGACCCTACATATACCAAGTAGTTTGGAAAATGTATGAAAAAAAAATGGGAAAATACAACAGTAAAGGCCTTTCGACACTGCAACGGTAGACACTAACACTGCTGATCAGCCACAAGACACGACCCTCGGATCTGAGGCGTATTTAAAGCGCACTTCCTCCTGAATCAGCAGTAGAGCATCCCGGCGCCGGCGGGGCGGCCACAGGTGTGCATTAGCAGTGCGTTTCTATCTCCTGCTCCGTTTGTTTCTGTAGCTCAAGAGAGATAGGCTACGACTGCACATATTTATAGCACGAGGTAAACACAAACTGTCTGTCATTCTACCTGAACACTCGATTCGTGTGTCTGGATAACACTGGCATCATACATACACACACGACACACTGCTGTTCACCTCTCTCTCTCTCTCTCTCTCTCTCTGTCTCTCGCTCTCTCTCTCTCTCCATCCATCCAGCTTTATTTACGTAGCTTTTCAACCTGACAGAATGCAACTCCCACTGACAAGACAGACACCGTCTGAATTCAGAACAGCATTCTAGGAGACTTCTACTATTTCACCAACATGTTTATATAGCAGAAATAGTAAGAGTAATACTTTTCAATAAAATCTCATACAGCATGCTTTTTTTTTTTGTGCTGCAATAATTCACACACAATCTTCCAAGAAAATCATACCAGAATCAATACTTATCAATGCAAAAATAATACAAATAATAATAAGAATAGTTATATATAATAAAAATCATTGCAAAGCAATTGCTTGCTATATCGATTCATTCATTTGACTTATTTGTTGCTGTTAAAAATAAAATAAAATAATATAATGTGATATATAGTTTTCGGTTAAAGTTTCCAGCATGCACTCTATACTGCAAAGTGCACACTATTATGAAATAATCTTAAACAGCATGCAGTGTGCATCAATAAAGCTTTCAGACAGTAGTACACTGCAGTAACACACACCAGTAGTGGACTCACACACTATGGCTGCGTCTGGAATGGAGAACTAGCGGACTACGAGCCACATAGTAAGCACTGAATACCCATCACTATAACAGTGCATGAAAAACGATGCAGTGTACAGCAATGCACAGATAACTGCAATATTGCATAAAAAATAAGAATAGTCCATTTTGATTTGATGGTGGCATTAATGTAAACAAAACTCAGAAATAAAAATGTTTATTTTGCATTTTTTTAACCCAATTTAGTGCAAAAAATGTCAACTTTAGCAATCCAATCAAATAATGAGCGGCTGATATGATTTCCGGTTTGTCACACTGCAAATGGAGGGTCAAGTTGAGTGTAATGCACTCAAACTTAATTAATTACACAAAAACTACAGCAAAGTTCTTAAACTATAGTTCTAGAACATAAAGAACAAATAAATGTGCATCAGGTACTTTGCTTTTTTATGTTTTTAATTAATTTATGAAGCCACTGCAAATTTTATCGTTACATATTATATTGTTATATTATAATGCCCAGGCAATTGGCTTTACTTCGCTGTAAATAGAAAATCCTGACAATATCACTGCTAAATATCTTTAAGTATTGTGGTATTCTGCCATGTTTCTCACTGACACACACACACAACTCGTAAAGATCGGGGCTTAAAGAAAATCCAGAGTATTTTTACGACATCGTTCATGTGCGTTCAACTCGTAAATACAATCTTTTTCCGAGATGACTTTAAAGCACCATAATGAAAAAAAAAGAAGACTTAAATATTCAGGGCTTGCTAGAAGCCAGTCGGTTAACTAGTTGATCAGGCTGATCTTGAGATACTGTACGGGTTGCGCTGGTGAAATGGAGCAGTTTCAGTGGTCGATGGTTTGGTGAGGCGTTCTGCATTAAAGTAAGACTGAGGTCACGAATGCAGTCTGGGCTGGATCCAGCACTCAGTGTCAGGCGTACGACACACACTCCATTAGCGGAGCGAACGCAAGGTCACACACTCACAAAACCAGTCCAATCAGCTAATGAAGAGGAGGAAGACAGGAGGAGGAGGAGGATCAATCTGAGTGATGCGGCGCTGGATGAAGGGACACAGACTTAAAGAGACAAACCTGCGAATCCAGAACCGGTCGGGACTAGATCAGGTTTACTGGCATTATATGCACAATAACTAGCGTGATCAATGGAGGATGAAAGACGGAAATAAGAAAATCTCGTTTTTTTAATACATTTCAAATCTATTTTTATTTCTTATGCATCGGTTATGATTATTTTTAAGTCCTTTTTATATGAAGCACTTTGAATTACCAAATGCGCTGGCTATGTCAAACACTGAACGCGTATGGTGACCAGGAGCTGTGCAATATTCTGTTCCCATGATGCTTTATTTCCTCCAATTCAATATTCACGAATACTCACCTCAGTGTCAGCCGGTTTGATGTCAATAAAGCATCATGACCAATTATGATCGACTGATTCAGCAACACGGAATTACAATTAAAATCCATCATAATTCCAGAGACTTAGAATAAAGCGTTATTATAGTTAACTAAAACTATTGAATTTAAATAACTGAATTAAAATATATATATATATTAAAAAAAACATTTATTCCAGTTAGATGCAAAGGCAACATTTCTCATTGCTTTTAGTTTAAGTTGACGAACTAAAATGACTAAAACAAAAATAGAAAATAATAGTAATAATAATTGCAATGAAAATCACTAAAATGAAAATGGAAAATTATAAAAATAAAAACGAATTCAAAATATTAATAAAACTATAATAGTCTATTAATGAACTAAAACAAAAAAATATATAAAAAATGTAGATATATTTAAAAAATAAGAGAAATAATAAACAGCGCATAACCAAATTCCTAAAACTTTAAGTGAAATGAAAATGGAAAAATACAAAAATAAAAACTAATTTAAAACATTAATGAAAACTATAAGTGTATTAATAAACTAACACAAAAATGAACACTATATAGACATTTAAAAAAAAATACAAATTACAAAAACACAAGAAAATTACAAAATCTGAAACTGAAAATATAAAAAAATAAAAGCTCATTCAAAATATGAATAAAAACTGTAACAGTATATATAAATGAGCTAAAACAAAAATGAATAAAAACATTTTAAAAAAGACAATAAAATTACTAATGTAAAATAAATAATAATAAAAACTAAAATTTTATAAAAACTAAAAAACTACAATTTTATAAAAACTAAATTATTATTTTTTTTTATAAAAACCTGTAATAGAATATAAAAGTATATTAATGATCCTCAAAAAGCTTAGAACGCAGTGCACAAGTGTAAGGACTTCTGTTAGGAGACTCGCTGCTTTAATCCTGCTTTCTGTCGGGTTATGGCCACTATGAAATGTCATTGTGAAGAGTTCATGATCCATAAAGTTGTGTGTGTGTGTGTGTGTGTGTGGGCATATGTGGTTTATG
>JAJAQA010000019.1:1870000-1879095 GCA_021464565.1 Rutilus rutilus | reverse complement strand
ACACACACACACACACACACACACACACACACACACACACACACACACAAAAACACAAACACACAAACACACACACACACACACACACACACACACACACACACACACACACAAAAACACAAACACACAAACACACACACACACACACACACACACACACACACACACACACACACACACACACACACACACACACACACACACACACACACACACACACACACAAACACACTGCAGAGGTCAAATAGACCTATATTCAGTCTGTCCAATGGTTGATACAACACAGTATCCCACCGGTCACAATTGTGACCAATCATAAAACACACTTTTTCACACACTTTTCCATGAAAATTTAAAAAAATTATGATTGATTGTTTCAAAGGGATACTAATGACACATGATTTGGATATTTTTGTGTCTGAGAAAAATTTGGGATTAAATGGGTTAAGCGCACGCTCACCGCGATGTGTTTTTTTTCTGGGCTTGTGCAGCGTCACGCAATAGCGCAGAATCTGATGACTGGCGTCAATGGTTCCGTTGCTTTCATTTTGTTTATCAATTGATGTTGCGATGATTTATATAAAAATGTATATCAAGTCATTCTCGAGTCATACAGTTCAAGTCAAGTCAAGTCTCGAGTCATTGGATCTCAAGTCAAAGTCAATTCCAGCGCTATATGCAGATTTAATGGAGTGCACGTCACCGAAAGCAACAGATGAGCTGCATTTTATTGATCATCAGCTAAAATTTCTAAATCAAAGACTGCAATAAGAGAGAGCGGCAACATTCCTGGTAAGATCACTTCGTTTCTTTACTTTTAATGATGATGAGTGTGTGTTAAGCGTCTGTGACTTACTTTCACTTTGATTTGCGTTAGTTTGCACGTTGGCTTAATGAGATGCTCAGCTTCTCATCTGCGGTGATGCGTGTTCCAGTAGCGTCGTCATATCTGGCTATATATAACGTTAGCCTATTACACGCTTACACACATTTTTTTTTTTTTTGCATTTTTGGTAGGAGTACAATATACATATGTGGTTTCAACAACCAGATGCATTTACACTTGTCCAGTTTCGTCTGGAATGCGTCTCAGACCTCCTCCTGAAGTGGTTTGAGCGATCGGATTCAAATCCGTCTCGAATGCGTTTAGGAGGGCATTTACACCTGGTCTTTTCACAATCGGATAGCTATCCGATCTGAGAAAACGCATGAAGTGGCCAGGTGTAAACAGCCTTTTAGTCATTTTTTGGGTAGCACACATATTCTGAATGCCTTCGGCAGAATTCAAATGAACCATTTTAATCTAGATTAATCTAGATTAATTTCAAGATTACAGTGAGATTAATCTAGATTAAAAATTTTTATCTATGGCCACCACTAAAAATTACATAATAAAATGTTTTTTTCAGACAAAACAATGACTAACTAACATCTGTAAAGAGCCTCTTACCAATTAACCTACTGAACCAAACGCTAATTCTAGCAAATGCATTTTCAGATTTCGTTTAAAATAACCTAAAGAGGGAGCCAGTCTAAGATGTAGAGGAAGATTATTCCAGCGCTTTGGAAGGAGATGCACAAGGTATGGTGGGGCCAAATTATGCAATGCTTTGTATACAAAAATCAACAATTTATAATCAATTCTGAACTCCACAGGCAACCAATGAAGTGAGGCTAAAATCGGTGTTACATGCTGCTTTTTACAAGTCCCTGTTAAAAGTTTAGCAGACGCATTTATAACCAATTGAAGACGATTCAATAGTGTTTGGCTGACACCTACATATACCGAGTTACAATAATCTAGGCGTACAGAAATAAAAGCATGAATAATCCTTTCAAAATCACTGGAGGACAAGAACAGTTTAACCTTTGCTATTGATCTTAAATGGAAAAAAAACAAGATTTCACCACAGAATTAATCTGTTTGTCAAACTTCAAAGAACTATCAAAATGGACACCAAGGTTCTTCACTACAGATTTACAAAAAGGAGCTAACTCACCCAGATCAAAATAATTTTTAGTGTCAGGGGCCCCGAACCAGATTATTTCAGTTTTACTTTCATTCAGATGCAGAAAATTTTCAGACATCCAAGTTTTAACTTCTTGTAAACATCTCAATAGTGACTTAAAAATATTTTTTGTCCTGTTTCTACAACGGTAAATTCACCTGAGTGTCATCTGCGTAACAATGAAAGGATACTCCATGCTTGTGAAAAATAGAACCTAAGGGTAGAATATAACGAAAAAACAATTGGACCGAGAATGGATCCTTGTGGAACCCCACTAGACAATGGGGCCACTTTTGAATGATGTTGACTGAACATTTTCAAAAATCTCATATTGAACTAGAAAAGTCTGCAGTTGGTTTAATGTGACTCTTTCAAGAAGTTTGGATAAAAATGGCAATTTTGAAATAGGCCTGTAATTAGATAAAACATTTGGATCCAAATTAATTTTTTTTCAAAAGAGGCTGTACTAAAGCATGCTTAAATCCATTGGAACTACTCCTGTTTTAAAGCTTCTATTAATTAAAGTCAATATACTAGGACCAATAATATCAAAAGTCTGCTTAACTAATCTAGATGGAATAACATCACGGCTACAATTTGTAAGTTTTAACTGCCCAACCAACTCAACTAATGAGTGAAAAGAAATGGGTGAAAATCTATCAAACACAGCAGAGGTGAGACAAGTAACCGTGGAATCATATGAACCAGGTACAACTTGTGTCCTAATATCATCAATTTTCTGCACAAAAAAATTCAGCAGATCCTCACATGTGATGGTGGACAAAACAGGACATGTAGTAGAGGGATTTAGCACTGAATTTATAGTATTGAATAAAATATTAGGAGTACTGTGGTACCTTAAGATTAGATCAGCAAAATATTTTCTCTTAGATGACTTAACTGCATTCTGGTTGGCAGTTAAAGACTCGCATAGTATATCATAGGACACTTGTAATTTATCCTTCTTCCACCCACGCTCTGCCTTTCTACAAGCACGCCTCAAGCCCAGAGTAACCTCATTTAGCCAAGGTTTTGGTTTGGCCTTAACACTCTTAACCCTCAGAGGAGCAATTGAATTCAGGATAGAAGAACATACAGTACATAATTAAAATGATCAAGTGACACATTCACATCTGAATACAAAGGGCTCTCCAAATTAAAATTAATATCAGATTCAATGAGTGCATTTTTAAACTGCTTAATAGTGGCTGCATTTTGGATGAATTGGTAATGAAGTATTACGAATGACACAAGGCAGAGTTACAGTACAAGCAACAGGCGTATGATCAGAGAGAGCTAAATTATGAATTTTAACATTCCCAACAGAGAGACCATAAGTTAATATTAAGTCCAAGGTATGTCCATGAACACGAGTGGATCCAGAAACATGTTGTGTGATGTTAAAAGAGTCAATCATATCCAAAAAATCTTTTGCCAGCGCATTGGAAGGACAGCAAACATGCACATTGAAATCTCTCCCACAATTAAAAATGAATCATATTTTAAACAAATCTCACCAGCAAAGTCTGAAAACTCCTGTATATAATCCTTGTTATATTTAGGGGGGTGATATATACATAGTTAACAATATTAGTTAACATGAACTAACAATAAAAAATACTTCTAAAGCATTTATTAATCTAAGTTAGTTTTACAAAAATCATCTGCTAATATATGGAACTGAGTGACCATATTTTTTATTTAACATTAACAGAGATTAAAATACTGTAACAAATATATTGCTGTTGTTATTTAATACAAGTTAATGCATTAATGTTAATTTGACCTAATTGTAGAGTATTATGTTTTTTCCTTCAGCAAAACTGTTGAAATCACCTCAGGGCTTGAGCTGTCAAACACTTTTCCAGGCGAACAGTGAACAATTAACTGAATAAATAATTAATAAGTGGAAGGATACAGCTAACAGTAATACTTATCTCTGGTTTTTCAACATCTTGTTTGATTTTGTATTTAGTTTACTGACGTTTACACTTACATTTTTGTTTAACTTTTTTTTTGTGTGTGTGTAAAAGGTTCAAATCAATTACAAGGCAGTGTATAAAACATGTTCTGCATCTTTGATGAAAAATAACAAAGAATAGAGTGAAACATGTTTCCTGTCAATGTTCTCTCTCCAATGAAAATAACTGTGTTGTCGGGAGTTCCCCTACTGGAACTTTCCATCTTCTGCCATTAGATCACATGATATCATTGATGACTTTTCATTGGATGTCTTCTGGCCAATCAAAATCTGACACCAAACTCGGTCCTGAAGGGCCACTATCCTGCACAGTTTAGCTCCAACCCTGATCAAACACACTTAGCTGTGAGTTTCTAGTGATCCTGAAGACATTGGTTAGCTTGCTCAGGTGTGTTTGATCAGGGTTGGAGCTAAACTCGGCAGGACAGTGGCCCTCCAGGACCAAGTTTGAGAAACCCTGTGTTAGATGAACCAGAATATCAAAGAGGACAAAGTCCAATCAGAAGTGAGCATCCCCATATATGACCATAAATTATTAAATTAGTTTCCTTGAATTGACCATTGCATGTTCCCTTCGCTAACGGACCAGTTGAAGGGCCCTTCGAGAAGGGATTCACTTTCGTCTGGAACTTTGCTCTCTCTGTTCTTCTGTCGAACCCCAGCTGTCGGAATAATTTTCTCTCTTCTGTTTTTCTTCAGACATTGTTGTTTAACCGACTGCCATTTCTGATGCCTGTTTAGAAACGTGTATCCTCTGTGATACGACACAGAGAACGATCATTGTCAACTGTACTGCACCAGAGAAGTGTCACACATTCATTTGAGTAAATAAAAACACACAACAAAGAATGTTAATATTCTAAAATGTTTTATTGGATAATGCAAATTTACAGCCACATCTTCCAGGCAGGGGAAGTTTTTCCAGGGAGGGGGTCCATCTCTGTCGAATTAGGTTTTGTTGTTTTTCCAGGGAGGGGTCATCATTTTCATTTCACTGCTGGGTACACTGCTATACTCTAGCTCTGTAACAGTGTTGTGTTATTTTACTCTCTTAGTGTTCATATTGTAACACTGTGTCGGTGTCGCAAGAGAGAAAACACTTTTGAAAGTGTTAAACTAACACTTTGTGGGTGGTTCCCATATATACACTTTTAGATCATTTCCGATCATCATTTCATCTTTCTTTTTTATGACATAGAGAACGATCGGTGTCAACTGTACTGCACCAGAGAAGTGTCACGCAGAGTGGGTTAGGAGTGACACGATTCATTTCATTTTATTTCATAATGCAAATTTACAGTGTAGCATCATGCTCTACTGTTATTACATAATCGTGTCCTTGTGTTTCTGAGCCACTGAATGGTCGAGAATGATATCCTCTGAATGGTTGATAAATATATCTTCTAAATATCTTAACCAAGCGTCTTACAGCTGTAAATATTTGATAAACAGCTGAAGCTAGTGTACTCCAGTTAAACTCAGTAGAGTACGTGTTAACCAAGTTGAAAATAGCTGAATAAAGCTGGTATATAGACCATATGACCATGCAAGTATCAAAGAGTATTCCTCTACCTGTCACAAACCATTGCTGGAGTCTTGAAAAAGTCGAAGCCGGTTGGTTTACTGTGGTGTTCGGCACAGGTATAACGCTGGAAAGTGACATATTTACCACAGTGAATTCAGGTGACACACTTAAAATTTTCGGATTCTGCAGTAATAATCGTAAATGGTTTGGTCTCTGGTTTCTTCAAAACGAGAGAGCGGATGATGGGAGTGGCTGTCTTCTCTATCTCAATGTTCATCAAATGAGTCATAGTCACATGTCAATATAACTTATATAAATGGGGCGTGTCTTCAAACTAGTGTCAGATTTTCATTGGCAAGAAACAAGTCAGGAGATCTGACGTCAAAATTTGTCCAGCGCCAAAACCCGTCATGTCAGATCTTGCCCCGTCCCCTTGTTTCTTCATTTGGTTTAATTTAGTTTATCTGGTACTCACATAATTTATCCCCTTTATATTCACTTGCTCCTGGTTAGATTAGCTTTTATTTTATTTTAGAGCTGTTCTCTCAATAAATGTCTGTGTATCAGCCCTACGACTGAGTCCTCTATCAGTCTGCTCTATAGACAATAGCCTCAGACCATTAAAAATTTAATCAAAAGAATACTATTTATAATTTCTTGACAATCATTTTACAAAGGAAAACGCATAAAAAGAGCACATAGGCCCCTATGTGCGTTATAGCTCGCAGCCGCATCACAAATCGAGAATCCATAATGTTTTTCTTTATATTTAAAACATTTTCAGACCTTTTTTTATCTCACTAAATTGAATTGGTGTTATCTTTTGAACTCTTGGCATGAAAACAAACTGAGATTTCTTCCAATCTTTCATGATTTTTCATGTTTATTGCTATTTCAAAATAAAGGCCTAAACACGCCTAATGAATATGAAATATATATATAACCTTTATTTAAACAGGAAAAGTCCCACTGAGACACACTCTCTTTTACAAGGGAGTCATGTATAGCACAATTTTCAACCATGAGCTGAAAAACAATACATTACGTAAATTAATATATAATACAGATTTACACAAAGTTTACAAAATATTTACATAGAAAAAAAAATTGCGATGAGTTTAAAATATATAAACAAATGAAATAAGAACTAAAAGTTGAGATCTACCTATCATTAATTAAAACAAGTGCACATCTCCGTCAGCATGTCAGATTATCTTTTTTTAAAAGCAGCTAAGGAAATTAGCGCACCAATCTTAAGCCTAGACTGGAGTTCGTTCCAGGACGAAGGGCCATAGTAAGACAGACTCCTCTTTCCTGCTTCTGTCCTCGTTCTTGGTACCTTACAAAGTAGTCTGTCACTAGATCTCAAATGACTTTGCATATGAACAAATTTTAAATAGATATAAGAAGGCAGAAGACCTAAAATAGCTTTATAATTAAAACTGTGCCAATGAATCCTCCGCACTTTGAGTGACAGCCAATTTACCCTACTATATAAGATGCAGTGATGTGTCTGATAGCCAGCATTTGTGATGAACCTGAGAGCCGCATGATAAAGAGGGTCAAGCATTGACAGAGTAGATGGACAAGCAAATTGATAAACGATATCACCATAATCTATCTGAGACAGGAATAATCCTGCAACCCGTTTTTCCCTTGTAGTCCTAAAAAAGCAAGATTTCAATCTATATAAAAATGCCAGAGTGAATTTAAGTTTTTTAGCAAGAGCTTCAATATGTTTTTTAAAGGTAAAACATTTGTCCAACCAGTTACCCAAGTATTTATAAGTATCAACAAGTTCAATGGCCTCATCTTGCAATGTGTTAATAGCAAGAACTGGGACTTTAGTATTTATAGGTGCAAATATCATCGCCTTTGTCTTTTTTGCATTTAAAAGTAGCTTCAAATCAACAGGGCAGACTGTAATGAGGCAAAATCTAACTGCAAATTTGCACAGGTGTAGGGGCACAATAATTCATAATTGAACCATCGGCATACAAATGATACTGTGAGTATTTAAACTCACTGCAAACATTATTTATATAGATGCTAAAAAGCAAAGGACCTAAAACTGATCCTTGTGGGACACCCTTTTTTAGGACAACAGGGTCAGATGTTACATTCCCATGCCTTACAATTTGCATCCGTTCAGAGAGATAGCTGTGAAACCAATTTACAGCTCTATGCCCAACATCAATATGGGTTTTGATTAACATGAAGTGATCCACTGTATCAAATGCCTTTGTAAGGTCAATGAACACAGCCATACAGAATAACTTTTTATCAATCGCCGCTTTTATATCATCAATAACTTTTAAAGAGGCAGAAACTGTACTGTGGCCAGATCTAAAACCAGATTGCATGTGTTGTGAACTTAGAATTGAAAGGTTTTTTCTTCAGCAGGATTCTTTATTGAGAACACGAGCTGTCGGTAGCTGCAGTCACCAAGTCTGACTAAATGTATTTCACTTACAGTTTATATACATTTAGGGGCAGGAACCAAAATGAGACAGGTCTCGGAACCTGTTCTAGACTGAGAGTGCTGCCCACCCTAATTCACATTAATTGCATATCTATTCAACTGCTGAGACCCGAGTACAGGACTGGCAGGACTCTCTTGTTAAAACACAAAATCTGAGAGTCATTAAGAGTTTCAGTAAAACAAGACTGACCGGAGTCTTTTACTAGAAAACTCTGCTAATAATCTAAATTCAATGTAAACCTAAAATAAACCTTTTAATAAATTTTGGAATCCCACATATGTCGTTAAGGATATTTTGTGAAACCAGTTTTTAAGTTTTTAATTGATCAGACACTAAAGTCTCCAGAACCTTTGCCAAAACCGAAAGATTTGAGATAGGTCTATAATTATTTGTGTCAAATGGATCCCCAGCTTTCAGTAATGGCGTGACGTAAGCCTGCTTCCACGAAATAGGCACTGTATCTATGCAAATGGATAGGTTAAAGATGTAAGTGAGTGGCTTCACTATAATTTCTGCTGCCAATTTGAACAAAACAGGATCAAGTCCATCTGGCCCCGCTGCCTTCTTGGAGTCAATGCTCTGCAAAACATGGAAAACATCTGCCTCAAAGAATGGTGCAAGCTCAGAGGTCAAAGAAGAAACAGTATCAGAAACCACTTCCCCTTGTAGTGACTGCGATCTATGTTCAGCCAGGAATACATTTTTCCAAGCTTCCTGCAAGTTGGGTTCACCATGGGGAATTTCACCTATTGCTATGTTGAACAAGAGAGGTTTCACCCAATGTATCCTCAAAGATATGTCCTGCCTTTTCAAAATGATCATTAAAAGCATTTAGCATGTTCTTGTTGCAAATTGATAAATTACTCTGTCATTTATTTTAAAAAACACCAAATATGAAAACAGACATTGTAAGATTTCAAATGATATATAGTTTGTCAATATTACTTTAGGTTTTTACTGAGATATTATTTGTTTTAAATATATAATGGCAAACGTCCCCCTGTTGGACGGTGATGTGGAAAAATACTGTAATGAGTCGTGAACGAACTGCATAGTTTCATGTTATGAACACAGGCCGATAACAGATCCTGCCTTTT
>JAJAQA010000019.1:1855000-1865000 GCA_021464565.1 Rutilus rutilus | reverse complement strand
ATATAACGTTAGCCTATTACACGCTTACACACATTTTTTTTTTTTTTGCATTTTTGGTAGGAGTACAATATACATATGTGGTTTCAACAACCAGATGCATTTACACTTGTCCAGTTTCGTCTGGAATGCGTCTCAGACCTCCTCCTGAAGTGGTTTGAGCGATCGGATTCAAATCCGTCTCGAATGCGTTTAGGAGGGCATTTACACCTGGTCTTTTCACAATCGGATAGCTATCCGATCTGAGAAAACGCATGAAGTGGCCAGGTGTAAACAGCCTTTTAGTCATTTTTTGGGTAGCACACATATTCTGAATGCCTTCGGCAGAATTCAAATGAACCATTTTAATCTAGATTAATCTAGATTAATTTCAAGATTACAGTGAGATTAATCTAGATTAAAAAATTTTATCTATGGCCACCACTAAAAATTACATAATAAAATGTTTTTTTCAGACAAAACAATGACTAACTAACATCTGTAAAGAGCCTCTTACCAATTAACCTACTGAACCAAACGCTAATTCTAGCAAATGCATTTTCAGATTTCGTTTAAAATAACCTAAAGAGGGAGCCAGTCTAAGATGTAGAGGAAGATTATTCCAGCGCTTTGGAAGGAGATGCACAAGGTATGGTGGGGCCAAATTATGCAATGCTTTGTATACAAAAATCAACAATTTATAATCAATTCTGAACTCCACAGGCAACCAATGAAGTGAGGCTAAAATCGGTGTTACATGCTGCTTTTTACAAGTCCCTGTTAAAAGTTTAGCAGACGCATTTATAACCAATTGAAGACGATTCAATAGTGTTTGGCTGACACCTACATATACCGAGTTACAATAATCTAGGCGTACAGAAATAAAAGCATGAATAATCCTTTCAAAATCACTGGAGGACAAGAACAGTTTAACCTTTGCTATTGATCTTAAATGGAAAAAAAACAAGATTTCACCACAGAATTAATCTGTTTGTCAAACTTCAAAGAACTATCAAAATGGACACCAAGGTTCTTCACTACAGATTTACAAAAAGGAGCTAACTCACCCAGATCAAAATAATTTTTAGTGTCAGGGGCCCCGAACCAGATTATTTCAGTTTTACTTTCATTCAGATGCAGAAAATTTTCAGACATCCAAGTTTTAACTTCTTGTAAACATCTCAATAGTGACTTAAAAATATTTTTTGTCCTGTTTCTACAACGGTAAATTCACCTGAGTGTCATCTGCGTAACAATGAAAGGATACTCCATGCTTGTGAAAAATAGAACCTAAGGGTAGAATATAACGAAAAAACAATTGGACCGAGAATGGATCCTTGTGGAACCCCACTAGACAATGGGGCCACTTTTGAATGATGTTGACTGAACATTTTCAAAAATCTCATATTGAACTAGAAAAGTCTGCAGTTGGTTTAATGTGACTCTTTCAAGAAGTTTGGATAAAAATGGCAATTTTGAAATAGGCCTGTAATTAGATAAAACATTTGGATCCAAATTAATTTTTTTTCAAAAGAGGCTGTACTAAAGCATGCTTAAAATCCATTGGAACTACTCCTGTTTTAAAGCTTCTATTAATTAAAGTCAATATACTAGGACCAATAATATCAAAAGTCTGCTTAACTAATCTAGATGGAATAACATCACGGCTACAATTTGTAAGTTTTAACTGCCCAACCAACTCAACTAATGAGTGAAAAGAAATGGGTGAAAATCTATCAAACACAGCAGAGGTGAGACAAGTAACCGTGGAATCATATGAACCAGGTACAACTTGTGTCCTAATATCATCAATTTTCTGCACAAAAAGATTCAGCAGATCCTCACATGTGATGGTGGACAAAACAGGACATGTAGTAGAGGGATTTAGCACTGAATTGATAGTATTGAATAAAATATTAGGAGTACTGTGGTACCTTAAGATTAGATCAGCAAAATATTTTCTCTTAGATGACTTAACTGCATTCTGGTTGGCAGTTAAAGACTCGCATAGTATATCATAGGACACTTGTAATTTATCCTTCTTCCACCCACGCTCTGCCTTTCTACAAGCACGCCTCAAGCCCAGAGTAACCTCATTTAGCCAAGGTTTTGGTTTGGCCTTAACACTCTTAACCCTCAGAGGAGCAATTGAATTCAGGATAGAAGAACATACAGTACATAATTAAAATGATCAAGTGACACATTCACATCTGAATACAAAGGGCTCTCCAAATTAAAATTAATATCAGATTCAATGAGTGCATTTTTAAACTGCTCAATAGTGGCTGCATTTAAGTTCCGGACCTGATGAATTGGTAATGAAGTATTACGAATGACACAAGGCAGAGTTACAGTACAAGCAACAGGCGTATGATCAGAGAGAGCTAAATTATGAATTTTAACATTCCCAACAGAGAGACCATAAGTTAATATTAAGTACAAGGTATGTCCATGAACACGAGTGGATCCAGAAACATGTTGTGTGATGTTAAAAGAGTCAATCATATCCAAAAAATCTTTTGCCAGCGCATTGGAAGGACAGCAAACATGCACATTGAAATCTCTCCCACAATTAAAAATGAATCATATTTTAAACAAATCTCACCAGCAAAGTCTGAAAACTCCTGTATATAATCCTTGTTATATTTAGGGGGGTGATATATACATAGTTAACAATATTAGTTAACATGAACTAACAATAAAAAATACTTCTAAAGCATTTATTAATCTAAGTTAGTTTTACAAAAATCATCTGCTAATATATGGAACTGAGTGACCATATTTTTTATTTAACATTAACAGAGATTAAAATACTGTAACAAATATATTGCTGTTGTTATTTAATACAAGTTAATGCATTAATGTTAATTTGACCTAATTGTAGAGTATTATGTTTTTTCCTTCAGCAAAACTGTTGAAATCACCTCAGGGCTTGAGCTGTCAAACACTTTTCCAGGCGAACCGTGAACAATTAACTGAATAAATAATTAATAAGTGGAAGGATACAGCTAACAGTAATACTTATCTCTGGTTTTTCAACATCTTGTTTGATTTTGTATTTAGTTTACTGACGTTTACACTTACATTTTTGTTTTACTTTTTTTTTGTGTGTGTGTAAAAGGTTCAAATCAATTACAAGGCAGTGTATAAAACATGTTCTGCATCTTTGATGAAAAATAACAAAGAATAGAGTGAAACATGTTTCCTGTCAATGTTCTCTCTCCAATGAAAATAACTGTGTTGTCGGGAGTTCCCCTACTGGAACTTTCCATCGTCTGCCATTAGATCACATGATATCATTGATGACTTTTCATTGGATGTCTTCTGGCCAATCAAAATCTGACACCAAACTCGGTCCTGAAGGGCCACTATCCTGCACAGTTTAGCTCCAACCCTGATCAAACACACTTAGCTGTGAGTTTCTAGTGATCCTGAAGACATTGGTTAGCTTGCTCAGGTGTGTTTGATCAGGGTTGGAGCTAAACTCGGCAGGACAGTGGCCCTCCAGGACCAAGTTTGAGAAACCCTGTGTTAGATGAACCAGAATATCAAAGAGGACAAAGTCCAATCAGAAGTGAGCATCCCCATATATGACCATAAATTATTAAATTAGTTCCTTGAATTGACCATTGCATGTTCCCTTCGCTAACGGACCAGTTGAAGGGCCCTTCGAGAAGGGATTCACTTTCGTCTGGAACTTTGCTCTCTCTGTTCTTCTGTCGAACCCCAGCTGTCGGAATAATTTTCTCTCTTCTGTTTTTCTTCAGACATTGTTGTTTAACCGACTGCCATTTCTGATGCCTGTTTAGAAACGTGTATCCTCTGTGATACGACACAGAGAACGATCATTGTCAAATGTACTGCACCAGAGAAGTGTCACACATTCATTTGAGTAAATAAAAACACACAACAAAGAATGTTAATATTCTAAAATGTTTTATTGGATAATGCAAATTTACAGCCACATCTTCCAGGCAGGGGAAGTTTTTCCAGGGAGGGGGTCCATCTCTGTCGAATTAGGTTTTGTTGTTTTTCCAGGGAGGGGTCATCATTTTCATTTCACTGCTGGGTACACTGCTATACTCTAGCTCTGTAACAGTGTTGTGTTATTTTACTCTCTTAGTGTTCATATTGTAACACTGTGTCGGTGTCGCAAGAGAGAAAACACTTTTGAAAGTGTTAAACTAACACTTTGTGGGTGGTTCCCATATATACACTTTTAGATCATTTCCGATCATCATTTCATCTTTCTTTTTTATGACATAGAGAACGATCGGTGTCAACTGTACTGCACCAGAGAAGTGTCACGCAGAGTGGGTTAGGAGTGACACGATTCATTTCATTTTATTTCATAATGCAAATTTACAGTGTAGCATCATGCTCTACTGTTATTACATAATCGTGTCCTTGTGTTTCTGAGCCACTGAATGGTCGAGAATGATATCCTCTGAATGGTTGATAAATATATCTTCTAAATATCTTAACCAAGCATCCTACAGCTGTAAATATTTGATAAACAGCTGAAGCTAGTGTACTCCAGTTAAACTCAGTAGAGTACGTGTTAACCAAGTTGAAAATAGCTGAATAAAGCTGGTATATAGACCATATGACCATGCAAGTATCAAAGAGTATTCCTCTACCTGTCACAAACCATTGCTGGAGTCTTGAAAAAGTCGAAGCCGGTTGGTTTACTGTGGTGTTCGGCACAGGTATAACGCTGGAAAGTGACATATTTACCACAGTGAATTCAGGTGACACACTTAGATTCTGCAGTAATAATCGTAAATGGTTTGGTCTCTGGTTTCTTCAAAACGAGAGAGCGGATGATGGGAGTGGCTGTCTTCTCTATCTCAATGTTCATCAAATGAGTCATAGTCACATGTCAATATAACTTATATAAATGGGGCGTGTCTTCAAACTAGTGTCAGATTTTCATTGGCAAGAAACAAGTCAGGAGATCTGACGTCAAAATTTGTCCAGCGCCAAAACCCGTCATGTCAGATCTTGCCCCGTCCCCTTGTTTCTTCATTTGGTTTAATTTAGTTTATCTGGCACTCACATAATTTATCCCCTTTATATTCACTTGCTCCTGGTTAGATTAGCTTTTATTTTATTTTAGAGCTGTTCTCTCAATAAATGTCTGTGTATCAGCCCTACGACTGAGTCCTCTATCAGTCTGCTCTATAGACAATAGCCTCAGACCATTAAAAATTTAATCAAAAGAATACTATTTATAATTTCTTGACAATCATTTTACAAAGGAAAACGCATAAAAAGAGCACATAGGCCCCTATGTGCGTTATAGCTCGCAGCCGCATCACAAATCGAGAATCCATAATGTTTTTCTTTATATTTAAAACATTTTCAGACCTTTTTTTATCTCATTAAATTGAATTGGTGTTATCTGTTGAACTCTTGGCATGAAAACAAACTGAGATTTCTTCCAATCTTTCATGATTTTTCATGTTTATTGCTATTTCAAAATAAAGGCCTAAACACGCCTAATGAATATGAAATATATATATAACCTTTATTTAAACAGGAAAAGTCCCACTGAGACACACTCTCTTTTACAAGGGAGTCATGTATAGCACAATTTTCAACCATGAGCTGAAAAACAATACATTACGTAAATTAATATATAATACAGATTTACACAAAGTTTACAAAATATTTACATAGAAAAAAAATTGCGATGAGTTTAAAATATATAAACAAATGAAATAAGAACTAAAAGTGGAGATCTACCTATCATTAATTAAAACAAGTGCACATCTCCGTCAGCATGTCAGATTATCTTTTTTTAAAAGCAGCTAAGGAAATTAGCGCACCAATCTTAAGCCTAGACTGGAGTTCGTTCCAGGACGAAGGGCCATAGTAAGACAGACTCCTCTTTCCTGCTTCTGTCCTCGTTCTTGGTACCTTACAAAGTAGTCTGTCACTAGATCTCAAATGACTTTGCATATGAACAAATTTTAAATAGATATAAGAAGGCAGAAGACCTAAAATAGCTTTATAATTACAACTGTGCCAATGAATCCTCCGCACTTTGAGTGACAGCCAATTTACCCTACTATATAAGATGCAGTGATGTGTCTGATAGCCAGCATTTGTGATGAACCTGAGAGCCGCATGATAAAGAGGGTCAAGCATTGACAGAGTAGATGGACAAGCAAATTGATAAACGATATCACCATAATCTATCTGAGACAGGAATAATCCTGCAACCCGTTTTTCCCTTGTAGTCCTAAAAAAGCAAGATTTCAATCTATATAAAAATGCCAGAGTGAATTTAAGTTTTTTAGCAAGAGCTTCAATATGTTTTTTAAAGGTAAAACATTTGTCCAACCAGTTACCCAAGTATTTATAAGTATCAACAAGTTCAATGGCCTCATCTTGCAATGTGTTAATAGCAAGAACTGGGACTTTAGTATTTATAGGTGCAAATATCATCGCCTTTGTCTTTTTTGCATTTAAAAGTAGCTTCAAATCAACAGGGCAGACTGTAATGAGGCAAAATCTAACTGCAAATTTGCACAGGTGTAGGGGCACAATAATTCATAATTGAACCATCGGCATACAAATGATACTGTGAGTATTTAAACTCACTGCAAACATTATTTATATAGATGCTAAAAAGCAAAGGACCTAAAACTGATCCTTGTGGGACACCCTTTTTTAGGACAACAGGGTCAGATGTTACATTCCCATGCCTTACAATTTGCATCCGTTCAGAGAGATAGCTGTGAAACCAATTTACAGCTCTATGCCCAACATCAATATGGGTTTTGATTAACATGAAGTGATCCACTGTATCAAATGCCTTTGTAAGGTCAATGAACACAGCCATACAGAATAACTTTTTATCAATCGCCGCTATTATATCATCAATAACTTTTAAAGAGGCAGAAACTGTACTGTGGCCAGATCTAAAACCAGATTGCATGTGTTGTGAACTTAGAATTGAAAGGTTTTTTCTTCAGCAGGATTCTTTATTGAGAACACGAGCTGTCGGTAGCTGCAGTCACCAAGTCTGACTAAATGTATTTCACTTACAGTTTATATACATTTAGGGGCAGGAACCAAAATGAGACAGGTCTCGGAACCTGTTCTAGACTGAGAGTGCTGCCCACCCTAATTCACATTAATTGCATATCTATTCAACTGCTGAGACCCGAGTACAGGACTGGCAGGACTCTCTTGTTAAAACACAAAATCTGAGAGTCATTAAGAGTTTCAGTAAAACAAGACTGACCGGAGTCTTTTACTAGAAAACTCTGCTAATAATCTAAATTCAATGTAAACCTAAAATAAACCTTTTAATAAATTTTGGAATCCCACATATGTCGTTAAGGATATTTTGTGAAACCAGTTTTTAAGTTTTTAATTGATCAGACACTAAAGTCTCCAGAACCTTTGCCAAAACCGAAAGATTTGAGATAGGTCTATAATTATTTGTGTCAAATGGATCCCCAGCTTTCAGTAATGGCGTGACGTAAGCCTGCTTCCACGAAATAGGCACTGTATCTATGCAAATGGATAGGTTAAAGATGTAAGTGAGTGGCTTCACTATAATTTCTGCTGCCAATTTGAACAAAACAGGATCAAGTCCATCTGGCCCCGCTGCCTTCTTGGAGTCAATGCTCTGCAAAACATGGAAAACATCTGCCTCAAAGAATGGTGCAAGCTCAGAGGTCAAAGAAGAAACAGTATCAGAAACCACTTCCCCTTGTAGTGACTGCGATCTATGTTCAGCCAGGAATACATTTTTCCAAGCTTCCTGCAAGTTGGGTTCACCATGGGGAATTTCACCTATTGCTATGTTGAACAAGAGAGGTTTCACCCAATGTATCCTCAAAGATATGTCCTGCCTTTTCAAAATGATCATTAAAAGCATTTAGCATGTTCTTGTTGCAAATTGATAAATTACTCTGTCATTTATTTTAAAAAACACCAAATATGAAAACAGACATTGTAAGATTTCAAATGATATATAATTTGTCAATATTACTTTAGGTTTTTACTGAGATATTATTGTTTTAAATATATAATGGCAAACGTCCCCCTGTTGGACGGTGACGTGGAAAAATACTGTAATGAGTCGTGAACAAACTGCATAGTTTCATGTTATGAACACAGGCCGATAACAGATCCTGCCTTTTTTCCCTTCCCCGTTCTTTTGTTAAACCACATTTGTATCTTGATCATAAGCCTATTGATTTATATCATATGAGATCAATAATTAACAAAGACAAATGGACAACATCGTGTAGGATATTTCATTAGGAAAAGATTGTTTTTGGCATACTTTACAATAAGGTTTCATTATTTCATTTCATTTATTTCATTTACTTTATTTATAAAGCACAATTAAAACAACGTGATGTTGACCAATGTGCTGTACAGTCACACAATAAAATTACTAGTGGTGGGCCGTTATCGGCGTTAACGTGCTGCGTTAACGTGAGACTCTTATCGGGCGATAAAAAAAATATCGCTGTTAATCTATTCTCAAAGTTGGGTTGGGAGCTGGGACTATACTACGCAAGCTATGATGACTTTCACCTTGATATTTTAGCGCGGATGTATACCTAGCTACACTGTAGGGGGCTTCGAACCTGTGTGTATGCCTACCAGAGGTGGGAGTAAGTCACACATGTGCAAGTCACAAGCAAGTCTCAAGTCTTTAACCTTCAAGTCTCAAGCAAGTCCAAGTCAATTTTGAGAAAAGCAAGTCAAGTCAAGTCAAGTCACTGCTTTATGTCAAGCAAGTCAAGTCAAGTCAAGTCACTGCTTTATGTCAAGCAAGTCAAGTCAAGTCGTAGCTTGGGTCACAAGTCACTGGCAAGTCATACAAACGTTTGATGATTTCACTTAAAATAAGTTAAAACTACAGAAGTTGTGGACTATGGTTTTATTTGCAACAATATATGTTTTTATATGCATTTCCACATACAGCTGAGTGGTTACTACAAAAAAAAAAAAAAAAAATTATATATACTGTATATATATATATATATTTCAAACTAAACCTAAAATGTAAATGTAACTGAAATTAGGCCAACATTCAATCATGAAAAAATAAATATGCCTCAAACATTAAAAGGTTTTTAAAAGACCATTAAAAGGTATTAAAACAATTCACAAAAAGTATGCCACCAAATGGTATTCTTCAAACTGGCATCCCCTTTATATAAGTTATATTAAGTTAAATCCACCTAGGCTAATTATAAAAATAACTCATACTATGGCAAATTTTCCACCACATTTTGAATTTTGGGTGCATATTAATTCTGCTGACATTTTGCCCCCAACCCCCTGACAACATCTAACCCTGCTTTAAGAGAAACATAAAACACGACAAAACATTAACATTTTTTATGTTGTTTTTTGTAATTGGAAAGAACGACATATTTGGCTTTAAAGCATGATTGGAAAGAAATGTGGCAAATGTTATATAAAACATATGCCATCATTAATTATCATTTGAATATTGACAACATTAAGCTACATTTGAAAACATAATTGTGTATAAAGAGGCATGCTGTTTTGACCAATATTCTCTCTAGATTTAAAGATTTTGCTTTAAAGAAAGTAAAATTAACAAACAGGTTAAACAAGCCATAGCTTACTTTTAGACGTGGTGAATGAAGTTCGACTGTTCGAGGTTGTGATGGTCGTCCGATATCCCTTGCCAGTTATTATGCGTACAGCAAATCTTCTTGTATGAATATGGTCAATTTTAGTCTTTATATCCAAAAAGAAACGATGCTGGCCTTGAGATGTTTTTGTATTAACCCATTTAATCCATTTATTTAAACAATAGTGACCGTAAAAATTTTTTCATTTCTAAGGCTATAAAAATGTTACTGAATGATCTATCAATGCATTTCCAGCAGATATTGAAATAATAAAGGGTCTCAATGAAATATGTGCAGTGTCGCATGTTTACTGTAAATTGTCACATGACCAGAGCTGTTTACTTCCTGTTTGCGCCAAGAGAAGAGGATGGCAGCAAGAAAGC
>JAJAQA010000019.1:1677500-1852500 GCA_021464565.1 Rutilus rutilus | reverse complement strand
TTTTCCATGAAAATTTAAAAAAATTATGATTGATTGTTTCAAAGGGATACTAATGACACATGATTTGGATATTTTTGTGTCTGAGAAAAATTTGGGATTAAATGGGTTAAGCGCACGCTCACCGCGATGTGTTTTTTTCTGGGCTTGTGCAGCGTCACGCAATAGCGCAGAATCTGATGACTGGCGTCAATGGTTCCGTTGCTTTCATTTTGTTTATCAATTGATGTTGCGATGATTTATATAAAAATGTATATCAAGTCATTCTCGAGTCATACAGTTCAAGTCAAGTCAAGTCTCGAGTCATTGGATCTCAAGTCAAAGTCAATTCCAGCGCTATATGCAGATTTAATGGAGTGCACGTCACCGAAAGCAACAGATGAGCTGCATTTTATTGATCATCAGCTAAAATTTCTAAATCAAAGACTGCAATAAGAGAGAGCGGCAACATTCCTGGTAAGATCACTTCGTTTCTTTACTTTTAATGATGATGAGTGTGTGTTAAGCGTCTGTGACTTACTTTCACTTTGATTTGCGTTAGTTTGCACGTTGGCTTAATGAGATGCTCAGCTTCTCATCTGCGGTGATGCGTGTTCCAGTAGCGTCGTCATATCTGGCTATATATAACGTTAGCCTATTACACGCTTACACACATTTTTTTTTTTTTAGCATTTTTGGTAGGAGTACAATATACATATGTGGTTTCAACAACCAGATGCATTTACACTTGTCCAGTTTCGTCTGGAATGCGTCTCAGACCTCCTCCTGAAGTGGTTTGAGCGATCGGATTCAAATCCGTCTCGAATGCGTTTAGGAGGGCATTTACACCTGGTCTTTTCACAATCGGATAGCTATCCGATCTGAGAAAACGCATGAAGTGGCCAGGTGTAAACAGCCTTTTAGTCATTTTTTGGGTAGCACACATATTCTGAATGCCTTCGGCAGAATTCAAATGAACCATTTTAATCTAGATTAATCTAGATTAATTTCAAGATTACAGTGAGATTAATCTAGATTAAAATTTTTTATCTATGGCCACCACTAAAAATTACATAATAAAATGTTTTTTTCAGACAAAACAATGACTAACTAACATCTGTAAAGAGCCTCTTACCAATTAACCTACTGAACCAAACGCTAATTCTAGCAAATGCATTTTCAGATTTCGTTTAAAATAACCTAAAGAGGGAGCCAGTCTAAGATGTAGAGGAAGATTATTCCAGCGCTTTGGAAGGAGATGCACAAGGTATGGTGGGGCCAAATTATGCAATGCTTTGTATACAAAAATCAACAATTTATAATCAATTCTGAACTCCACAGGCAACCAATGAAGTGAGGCTAAAATCGGTGTTACATGCTGCTTTTTACAAGTCCCTGTTAAAAGTTTAGCAGACGCATTTATAACCAATTGAAGACGATTCAATAGTGTTTGGCTGACACCTACATATACCGAGTTACAATAATCTAGGCGTACAGAAATAAAAGCATGAATAATCCTTTCAAAATCACTGGAGGACAAGAACAGTTTAACCTTTGCTATTGATCTTAAATGGAAAAAAAACAAGATTTCACCACAGAATTAATCTGTTTGTCAAACTTCAAAGAACTATCAAAATGGACACCAAGGTTCTTCACTACAGATTTACAAAAAGGAGCTAACTCACCCAGATCAAAATAATTTTTAGTGTCAGGGGCCCCGAACCAGATTATTTCAGTTTTACTTTCATTCAGATGCAGAAAATTTTCAGACATCCAAGTTTTAACTTCTTGTAAACATCTCAATAGTGACTTAAAAATATTTTTTGTCCTGTTTCTACAACGGTAAATTCACCTGAGTGTCATCTGCGTAACAATGAAAGGATACTCCATGCTTGTGAAAAATAGAACCTAAGGGTAGAATATAACGAAAAAACAATTGGACCGAGAATGGATCCTTGTGGAACCCCACTAGACAATGGGGCCACTTTTGAATGATGTTGACTGAACATTTTCAAAAATCTCATATTGAACTAGAAAAGTCTGCAGTTGGTTTAATGTGACTCTTTCAAGAAGTTTGGATAAAAATGGCAATTTTGAAATAGGCCTGTAATTAGATAAAACATTTGGATCCAAATTAATTTTTTTTCAAAAGAGGCTGTACTAAAGCATGCTTAAATCCATTGGAACTACTCCTGTTTTAAAGCTTCTATTAATTAAAGTCAATATACTAGGACCAATAATATCAAAAGTCTGCTTAACTAATCTAGATGGAATAACATCACGGCTACAATTTGTAAGTTTTAACTGCCCAACCAACTCAACTAATGAGTGAAAAGAAATGGGTGAAAATCTATCAAACACAGCAGAGGTGAGACAAGTAACCGTGGAATCATATGAACCAGGTACAACTTGTGTCCTAATATCATCAATTTTCTGCACAAAAAAATTCAGCAGATCCTCACATGTGATGGTGGACAAAACAGGACATGTAGTAGAGGGATTTAGCACTGAATTTATAGTATTGAATAAAATATTAGGAGTACTGTGGTACCTTAAGATTAGATCAGCAAAATATTTTCTCTTAGATGACTTAACTGCATTCTGGTTGGCAGTTAAAGACTCGCATAGTATATCATAGGACACTTGTAATTTATCCTTCTTCCACCCACGCTCTGCCTTTCTACAAGCACGCCTCAAGCCCAGAGTAACCTCATTTAGCCAAGGTTTTGGTTTGGCCTTAACACTCTTAACCCTCAGAGGAGCAATTGAATTCAGGATAGAAGAACATACAGTACATAATTAAAATGATCAAGTGACACATTCACATCTGAATACAAAGGGCTCTCCAAATTAAAATTAATATCAGATTCAATGAGTGCATTTTTAAACTGCTTAATAGTGGCTGCATTTTGGATGAATTGGTAATGAAGTATTACGAATGACACAAGGCAGAGTTACAGTACAAGCAACAGGCGTATGATCAGAGAGAGCTAAATTATGAATTTTAACATTCCCAACAGAGAGACCATAAGTTAATATTAAGTCCAAGGTATGTCCATGAACACGAGTGGATCCAGAAACATGTTGTGTGATGTTAAAAGAGTCAATCATATCCAAAAAATCTTTTGCCAGCGCATTGGAAGGACAGCAAACATGCACATTGAAATCTCTCCCACAATTAAAAATGAATCATATTTTAAACAAATCTCACCAGCAAAGTCTGAAAACTCCTGTATATAATCCTTGTTATATTTAGGGGGGTGATATATACATAGTTAACAATATTAGTTAACATGAACTAACAATAAAAAATACTTCTAAAGCATTTATTAATCTAAGTTAGTTTTACAAAAATCATCTGCTAATATATGGAACTGAGTGACCATATTTTTTATTTAACATTAACAGAGATTAAAATACTGTAACAAATATATTGCTGTTGTTATTTAATACAAGTTAATGCATTAATGTTAATTTGACCTAATTGTAGAGTATTATGTTTTTTCCTTCAGCAAAACTGTTGAAATCACCTCAGGGCTTGAGCTGTCAAACACTTTTCCAGGCGAACCGTGAACAATTAACTGAATAAATAATTAATAAGTGGAAGGATACAGCTAACAGTAATACTTATCTCTGGTTTTTCAACATCTTGTTTGATTTTGTATTTAGTTTACTGACGTTTACACTTACATTTTTGTTTTACTTTTTTTTTGTGTGTGTGTAAAAGGTTCAAATCAATTACAAGGCAGTGTATAAAACATGTTCTGCATCTTTGATGAAAAATAACAAAGAATAGAGTGAAACATGTTTCCTGTCAATGTTCTCTCTCCAATGAAAATAACTGTGTTGTCGGCATGGGCGGATCTACAGGGGGGCAAGGGGGGGCAGGTGCCCCCCCACTCTAGAGCCTTGCCCCCCCAGCTGCCCCCCTAACTTTGATGATCCAAAAACTGTACTTATAAAAACAACCCACCACTATGTCCAATACATTTACCAAAAGTGAACAATTAAATTTTTAATTTTAAATGTATTATTCGCCCCTCCCCCCCTGCCTCTTAAATAGTTACGTCCCTGATTCAAACGTGCAGAGCGGCGTTCGACGCTCAGTCTGGCTCACACACACAGCAAGTCTGCAAGGTGGTCCTGCAACCCGACTAGACTGAGCTGCCCCTGACAGAGCCTCTGAAGGTGAAGTGAGTTTCCCCAGGTGTAGTTTAAACACACGTTTAACTTAAAGTTACATTTGTAATGAATGTATTGTATGCTAAAGACGATTCAGCATCAGCAAAAACAGCGAGTCTATTACGTTAGCCAAAATCAGCGGTCAAATCGCTCCCTCGTGATTTGTAAGAGCACTCTTCCCTTTGATTAGCCTAATTTTGATTTTAGTAAAGACAAGAACAGCTTAATAAAAAATATAAAATATTGAGGGGCAGCGCTAGGGCTGGGCTAAGGGGGCTTAAGCCCCGAATGTTTTTAGTAAAGCCCCGAATATGTTGTTCAGTTGTCTTTCTCACAGAGCAAAGCAATTAATCAGAAAAACAAAAGTGAATAAGATTACAGCGGCCGCGATGACCTAATCATGAACAGTGCATATTACATTTTTATTTATATTTTTCCCTTTGCATTGAAGGTACTTTTGACGTGCTTTTGCAGCGTTGGGCATTGTAGCCAATCACAGACATGTCTGTTGATCACATCGGCCAATCAGAGGCGTTTAAATGAGTCGCTGTGCTGAAGATGTGTTTTGCGCGAGCTCACCGAGTTCACGTTCGCAAACCTGTCATTATTATTGGCAATAAACTTAAGATGCAAATAAGAGATTCACTTGATATTATTATTGATGCTGCTCTGATGCACTACATTACGCAACGCTCTGTTTGTTGTTAGGAAGACTAAAAGTTCAGCGGTCTAGCTCATCAATGTCAAAATGATTAAATAAGTTAACAAATGCCTGGTAAAAAATAAGTCGAATTTTTTGTTTTATATTTGACTGTTTTACAATAGAAAAGTTCAACTACCGAGACAAGCAACGTATATTTTGGGCTTCGTGTGCACATCTAAACGATCAAATGTGTCAAAATGGCTGTCTTGGAGATTCACTTAAACAGTTTATTCACTTAAATACAGTTTATGTCTTAAATGGGCCTTAATAGTTGGGAGAAAATATGATGCGTAATAATGATTAGATCTGCATTTGGTCTTAAAGGGGCAGCAGTCTAATAAACCTGCTGACGATTGCTCCATTAATGTGAACCAAACAACAAAAGGCAAAGAGAAAATCAGTCGCAGCTCTTGAATGAATAATTTTGGCTTTTATAACTTTAATCTATGATAACCTGTGCAGTGTTATTTTAAATCTGACTTTATTAGATGTCTTTTTAGCCCATATTACTCCTGAACAGTAATGCCGACATTACTGAAATTAAAGCACTGGCTATATAATTTGTATATTTGTTTAATTGTTTACTTTTTTTGTTTGACCATGTGTTTGTACTTTGTTTTTGGTGTCCTATGTCTTCTGAATATAAAACACAAAAGCCTGCACCCTTCTGCATAACATGCATGTTTTATTTGTTTTGTTAAAGCATTGCTTTTTCTTTTGCTATAGATATTTATTTTACATTTTCATTTACATACCCATCCCTATTGGCAGCAACGAATTAAAAGTTATGGCCAATTTAACTGCGATTTAAATTCAGTGTATATATACTTCTGCCATATGTTGCCACCCCTCAAAAATTCATGCCCCCCTCTCGCCACCCCATAAATATTTTTCTAGATCCGCCCCTGATACAGTGCCAGTTAGGAGATCGATAATTTGATTAGCTAAGCAGTCCTATTAAATCCAATTCCTCTCAGATATCACAGCAATGAAACCAGGTTACAACTGGGGAAATAACAAATACAATAGGATTAAGTATGGGCGTTAATAGTTGGGAGAAAATATGATGCGTAATAATGATTAGATCTGCATTTGGTCTTAAAGAGGCAGCAGTCTAATAATCCTGCTGACGATTGCTCCATTAATGTGAATCAAACAACAAAAGGCAAAGAGAAAATCAGTCGCAGCTCTTGAATGATATAAGCTTTAATCTATCTATGATAAACTATGCAGTGTTATTTTAAATCTGACTTTATTAGATGTCTTTTTAGCCCATATTACTCCTGAACAGTTATGTCAGTAGACATTTCTGAAATTAAAGCACTACTGGATATATAATTTGTATATTTGTTTAATTGTATACTTTTTTTTTTTGTTTGACCATGTGTTTGTACTTTGTTTTTGGTGTCCTATGTCTTCTGAATATAAAACACAGAAGCCTGCACCCTTCTGCATAACGTATGTTTTATTTGTTTTGTTAAATCATTGCTTTTTCTTTTGCTATAGATATTTATTTTACATTTCAAAATATAAAACAATATTAATTGTGTTCTAATTATTTTTTCCCCTTTTTTTTAATATAACAAAAAGAACCGATAAGAATACCGTTAAAGTACCGGATCGATAAGGAGTATTGGTAAGAGTAGTAATACAGAATGATACCCATCCCTGTTGGCAGCAACAAATGAAAAGTTATGGCCAATTTAACTGTGATTAAATTCAGAATATATACGTCTGCCATATTTTGCCACCCCTCAAAAATTCCTGCCCCCCTCTCGCCACCCCATAAATATTTTTCTAGATCCGCCCCTGGTTGTCGGGAGTTCCCCTACTGGAACTTTCCATCGTCTGCCATTAGATCACATGATATCATTGATGACTTTTCATTGGATGTCTTCTGGCCAATCAAAATCTGACACCAAACTCGGTCCTGAAGGGCCACTATCCTGCACAGTTTAGCTCCAACCCTGATCAAACACACTTAGCTGTGAGTTTCTAGTGATCCTGAAGACATTGGTTAGCTTGCTCAGGTGTGTTTGATCAGGGTTGGAGCTAAACTCGGCAGGACAGTGGCCCTCCAGGACCAAGTTTGAGAAACCCTGTGTTAGATGAACCAGAATATCAAAGAGGACAAAGTCCAATCAGAAGTGAGCATCCCCATATATGACCATAAATTATTAAATTAGTTCCTTGAATTGACCATTGCATGTTCCCTTCGCTAACGGACCAGTTGAAGGGCCCTTCGAGAAGGGATTCACTTTCGTCTGGAACTTTGCTCTCTCTGTTCTTCTGTCGAACCCCAGCTGTCGGAATAATTTTCTCTCTTCTGTTTTTCTTCAGACATTGTTGTTTAACCGACTGCCATTTCTGATGCCTGTTTAGAAAAGTGTATCCTCTGTGATACGACACAGAGAACGATCATTGTCAAATGTACTGCACCAGAGAAGTGTCACACATTCATTTGAGTAAATAAAAACACACAACAAAGAATGTTAATATTCTAAAATGTTTTATTGGATAATGCAAATTTACAGCCACATCTTCCAGGCAGGGGAAGTTTTTCCAGGGAGGGGGTCCATCTCTGTCGAATTAGGTTTTGTTGTTTTTCCAGGGAGGGGTCATCATTTTCATTTCACTGCTGGGTACACTGCTATACTCTAGCTCTGTAACAGTGTTGTGTTATTTTACTCTCTTAGTGTTCATATTGTAACACTGTGTCGGTGTTGCAAGAGAGAAAACACTTTTGAAAGTGTTAAACTAACACTTTGTGGGTGGTTCCCATATATACACTTTTAGATCATTTCTGATCATCATTTCATCTTTCTTTTTTATGACATAGAGAACGATCGGTGTCAACTGTACTGCACCAGAGAAGTGTCACACAGAGTGGGTTAGGAGTGACACGATTCATTTCATTTTATTTCATAATGCAAATTTACAGTGTAGCATCATGCTCTACTGTTATTACATAATCGTGTCCTTGTGTTTCTGAGCCACTGAATGGTCGAGAATGATATCTTCTGAATGGTTGATAAATATATCTTCTAAATATCTTAACCAAGCATCCTACAGCTGTAAATATTTGATAAACAGCTGAAGCTGTACTCCAGTTAAACTCAGTAGAGTACGTGTTAACCAAGTTGAAAATAGCTGAATAAAGCTGGTATATAGACCATATGACCATGCAAGTATCAAAGAGTATTCCTCTACCTGTCACAAACCATTGCTGGAGTCTTGAAAAAGTCGAAGCCGGTTGGTTTACTGTGGTGTTCGGCACAGGTATAACGCTGGAAAGTGACATATTTACCACAGTGAATTCAGGTGACACACTTAAAATTTTCGGATTCTGCAGTAATAATCGTAAATGGTTTGGTCTCTGGTTTCTTCAAAACGAGAGAGCGGATGATGGGAGTGGCTGTCTTCTCTATCTCAATGTTCATCAAATGAGTCATAGTCACATGTCAATATAACTTATATAAATGGGGCGTGTCTTCAAATTAGTGTCAGATTTTCATTGGCAAGAAACAAGTCAGGAGATCTGACGTCAAAATTTGTCCAGCGCCAAAACCCGTCATGTCAGATCTTGCCCCGTCCCCTTGTTTCTTCATTTGGTTTAATTTAGTTTATCTGGCACTCACATAATTTATCCCCTTTATATTCACTTGCTCCTGGTTAGATTAGCTTTTATTTTATTTTAGAGCTGTTCTCTCAATAAATGTCTGTGTATCAGCCCTACGACTGAGTCCTCTATCAGTCTGCTCTATAGACAATAGCCTCAGACCATTAAAAATTTAATCAAAAGAATACTATTTATAATTTCTTGACAATCATTTTACAAAGGAAAACGCATAAAAAGAGCACATAGGCCCCTATGTGCGTTATAGCTCGCAGCCGCATCACAAATCGAGAATCCATAATGTTTTTCTTTATATTTAAAACATTTTCAGACCTTTTTTTATCTCATTAAATTGAATTGGTGTTATCTGTTGAACTCTTGGCATGAAAACAAACTGAGATTTCTTCCAATCTTTCATGATTTTTCATGTTTATTGCTATTTCAAAATAAAGGCCTAAACACGCCTAATGAATATGAAATATATATATAACCTTTATTTAAACAGGAAAAGTCCCACTGAGACACACTCTCTTTTACAAGGGAGTCATGTATAGCACAATTTTCAACCATGAGCTGAAAAACAATACATTACGTAAATTAATATATAATACAGATTTACACAAAGTTTACAAAATATTTACATAGAAAAAAAAATTGCGATGAGTTTAAAATATATAAACAAATGAAATAAGAACTAAAAGTGGAGATCTACCTATCATTAATTAAAACAAGTGCACATCTCCGTCAGCATGTCAGATTATCTTTTTTTAAAAGCAGCTAAGGAAATCAGCGCACCAATCTTAAGCCTAGACTGGAGTTCGTTCCAGGACGAAGGGCCATAGTAAGACAGACTCCTCTTTCCTGCTTCTGTCCTCGTTCTTGGTACCTTACAAAGTAGTCTGTCACTAGATCTCAAATGACTTTGCATATGAACAAATTTTAAATAGATATAAGAAGGCAGAAGACCTAAAATAGCTTTATAATTACAACTGTGCCAATGAATCCTCCGCACTTTGAGTGACAGCCAATTTACCCTACTATATAAGATGCAGTGATGTGTCTGATAGCCAGCATTTGTGATGAACCTGAGAGCCGCATGATAAAGAGGGTCAAGCATTGACAGAGTAGATGGACAAGCAAATTGATAAACGATATCACCATAATCTATCTGAGACAGGAATAATCCTGCAACCCGTTTTTCCCTTGTAGTCCTAAAAAAGCAAGATTTCAATCTATATAAAAATGCCAGAGTGAATTTAAGTTTTTTAGCAAGAGCTTCAATATGTTTTTTAAAGGTAAAACATTTGTCCAACCAGTTACCCAAGTATTTATAAGTATCAACAAGTTCAATGGCCTCATCTTGCAATGTGTTAATAGCAAGAACTGGGACTTTAGTATTTATAGGTGCAAATATCATCGCCTTTGTCTTTTTTGCATTTAAAAGTAGCTTCAAATCAACAGGGCAGATTGTAATGAGGCAAAATCTAACTGCAAATTTGCACAGGTGTAGGGGCACAATAATTCATAATTGTACCATCGGCATACAAATGATACTGTGAGTATTTAAACTCACTGCAAACATTATTTATATAGATGCTAAAAAGCAAAGGACCTAAAACTGATTACTTTTAAAGAGGCAGAAACTGTACTGTGGCCAGATCTAAAACCAGATTGCATGTCGTTAAGGATATTTTGTGAAACCAGTTTTTAAGTTTTTAATTGATCAGACACTAAAGTCTCCAGAACCTTTGCCAAAACCGAAAGATTTGAGATAGGTCTATAATTATTGGATCCCCAGCTTTCAGTAATGGCATGACGTAAGCCTGCTTCCACGAAATAGGCACTGTATCTATGCAAATGGATAGGTTAAAGATGTAAGTGAGTGGCTTCACTATAATTTCTGCTGCCATTTTTAACAAAACAGGATCAAGTCCATCTGGCCCCGCTGCCTTCTTGGAGTCAATGCTCTGCAAAACATGGAAAACATCTGCCTCAAAGAATGGTGCAAGCTCAAAGGTCAAAGAAGAAACAGTAATCAGAAACCACTTCCCCTTGTAGTGACTGCGATCTAGGTTCTGCCAGGAATACATTTTTCCAAGCTTCCTGCAAGTTGGGTTCACCATGGGGAATTTCACCTATTGCTATGTTGAACAAGAGAGGTTTCACCCAATGTATCCTCAAAGATATGTCCTGCCTTTTCAAAATGATCATTAAAAGCATTTAGCATGTTCTTGTTGCAAATTGATAAATTACTCTGTCATTTATTTTAAAAAACACCAAATATGAAAACAGACATTGTAAGATTTCAAATGATATATAGTTTGTCAATATTACTTTAGGTTTTTACTGAGATATTATTGTTTTAAATATATAATGGCAAACGTCCCCCTGTTGGACGGTGACGTGGAAAAATACTGTAATGAGTCGTGAACAAACTGCATAGTTTCATGTTATGAACACAGGCCGATAACAGATCCTGCCTTTTTTCCCTTCCCCGTTCTTTTGTTAAACCATATTTGTATCTTGATCAAAAGCCTATAGATTTATATTATATGAGATCAATAATTAACAAAGACAAATGGACAACATCGTGTAGGATATTTCATTAGGAAAAGATTGTTTTTGGCATACTTTACAATAAGGTTTCATTATTTCATTTCATTTCTTTCATTTCATTTATTTATAAAGCACAATTAAAACAACGTGATGTTGACCAATGTGCTGTACAGTCACACAATAAAATTACATAATAAAATGTTTTTTCTTTCAGACAAAACAATGACTAACAAACATCTGTAAAGAGCCTATTGAACATACCAGGTTGCCGTTTTGGCAGGCAGGAGAGTTCTAACTCTCCGCTTACTGCCTTGTCATTTGGTTCCTGTTGTTGTTCCTTTAAAATTCCAGATGCTATGAATTATCCATGTAAGTCCACAACTGTTTGTTTTATATTCGATGAGAGGTACGTTATTATGACTGATTTATGGCTCTTAATGTAATATCTTGGAATGTCAATGGGTTAAATGGTGCCATTAAGAGAACTAAATACTTGGATTATTTAAGAACTAAGCGAGCATCTGTTGTATACAGGAGTCTCATCTCAAAGCCTGTTGACATACATTGTTCAGAGAGTGATGCAGACAGTCGCATACTCGGTACATGGTCCAATATTAAATGTGCTTTTGTTTCAGTTTATGCCCCTAATGAACATGATAGTGCGTTCTATCAACAGCTTGTTCGTATGATACTAAGTTTTAGTGACTGTCATCTTGTGATAGGCGGTGACTTCAATGCTGTGCATAATCCTCTACTTGATAGGTCTCAAATATCTCACTCTGATTTAACCTCTTCAAAGTTGTTGAATTAATGTTTAATTTTATAAAACAGGTTAATGTGTGTGACATATGGCGATTGAGGAATGATAGCGCTAAAGTCTATACATTCTTTTCAGCTCGCCACAAATCATATGTCTTCTCCCATTTTCCGCTCCCTCTGGACGTAAACGTTGTGCTCCACCACCAAAAATGTCTATCACAACTGCGTACCTCCTTAGTAGAGTTTATTGATTTGAACAGTGGGTCTTCAAATAATCCACAATCCAAATGGGAGGTAACAAAATGCTTTATTAGAGGGAAATGCATTTCTTTCTCTTCTTTTCATCAGAAATCTAGAAATAGCTGCATAAATGAGTTAGAGAGACAAATTCAGGCGTTGGAACAGGACCTTAAAAACACCGATTGTCAACAGAAGGAGGAAGAACTATGTGCAATTCAAGATGAGCTAAAAGGATTACTTTTGCACAGAGCTGAATTCATTATGCATCGAACAAATACAGTGGTGGTCAAAATTGATGGCACCCCTGGTAAATATGATAAAAAATGGCTGTAAAAAAATAAATCTGCATTGTTTATCCTTTTGATCTTTCATTCAAAAAATTTGTAAAAATGTAATCTTTCATTGAAGTAAAATAATTGAAAGTGGGGAGGAAATCACATTATTGTCATGGAATAATGGAAGGAAGCAAGATGCAAGTAAACTCTTTATTGTGAAATTAAAGATGTGAAAGTCCAGAGAACAGGCTAGCGGCGCAGGGAACCCGATGGCCAGATGAACCCGGTGATGGAGGTGCAGCAGTGCGATGAGGTGAGTCCAGAGGTGAGATAAATCCAAAGTAAATCCACAGGAACACGAACAGGAACACGGAAGGCACAAGACTCGAAAGCAGACTGGAAAACACACGGGGACACCACAAACAACGATCTGACAAAGGAGATGAGAAAGTGGTGAGTGTATATATAGGGTGATGAGATGAGCTGCAGCTGGTGACGGGAATGATGAGTTGGATCGCTGATGAGCACTAATGAGCCGGCACGCCCACACAATCAGCACACACACACACACACACACACACAACAACAGAACATGAGACAAGGAGACATAGGATTTATGAACCGTGACAGTACCTCCCTCCCTAGGAACGTTCCCAGACTCCCTTACCTGCCGATTGTAATCATCGATAAGGGAGTGATCCAGGATGTCTCTAAATCAGTACTTTTTGATATTTTCATAATCTCTTTTTTCAGCTGAAAAGACCAAAAGGGCCTTTCGGACTCAGTCAGCCCATTATTGTTTGAGGACAAGTAAACGGAGAAAATGGACAGCTGCAAAGGCAAACATTCGCAATGGTATGTGTTGGTTTTAATCCTAAATCAAACATTTTATCAAGCGCAAGCATCTTAAACCTTTAGCCCAAACCCATAGCCCAATCAGTACGAACATAGTCTCAAAGTCTTAATAATTCACAAGATTTAAGTTGTCAAATTTGTACAATACTCATACATATTTGTATACTCGTACACAATCCTGCAGCTTTTACTCCTAGTGCTGTCATTACTGCCTCAATTCCTGTACATATTTAGCGTTATTTTTGTAAATCAGTTTGTGAATCAGCCCCTTCTTGGAAAGTAGTCGGATGTCCCACACACTGTCAGAAAGTTTATATTAATTGCATTGTATTCATTAAAATTATTACAAATTGGTCTGTCTGTTTATGTTCCAATGATACATGATGTCTCTCCACACTTCATAACCTTCCTCTGTTTGCAAGAGTGGAAAAGCTTATCTGACTTGTCACATGACATCATATATTCGATTATTTTGTCATAATCAGATCAGTTACACTGCTGATAACTGTCCCGTTTGCATGTAAATAATTTTATTTTTAAACGAGTTCAAATGATTATTGCTTGCTATTAAAAGGTCATGAAACCCTAAACCAAATTTTCTGAGATTTAACAGAGGTATGTGTGTTGAACACCATTGAAGACAATGTTAGCATCTGTTAGATTTAATAGTAGGGGGAAAATGGTTACATTTTAATTTTTTTTCCGCTATTTTCATCTTCCGGGTTTAAAATCTCCATCGTGTCCACGTCACAGTGACGTGACAGAGCACTATAGTACTTTGATGACTCATCGGTGTCTCATTATTATTCATGTACTGAGTTTTCTTATCCAATGAGAAGACACTTGCTCTTAATTATTCATGACACCACGTGGAACTTTCCAACGACAGACATGTCAAACTGTGATATCGCGTAGTAGATGAGAGAGCAATGATGGGACGCGTGTTTGTTTTCGTGGTGCAAAAGTTCCAGTGCATCTTTCACCGCGATGCTGCCCGGGCTAGACTCTGACTGCGGGCGGTTGTATGGCCATCAACCACGGACACATCTAAACTATGTGTGTGTAGCAACCATTCAACTGGAGAATGGTGGACTTCGGCCTTGTACACCAATGCAGGTTTCGTCTAGTGATGTGGTCCCTAGGACTTTTCTATCGCTTCAGAGGTGTGTGTGTGTGTCTAAAATGTAACCCTGACCTTTACTTGCCTTTTGATAAATAATCACTCGTTATTAAAATTTAGATATTTCGATAATACCTCAATTGTATGGAACGTATGCTTAATTTGTGAAAATTTCTGTCACTGTCCATCTTTATTATGGGGGTTTAGGGAGCGCGTAGATCTAGGCTATGTACACAACTTTTTTTTTTTTTTAAGCGGAAAATTTATTATTTTCAAATATATGCATTTATAGTGTGTATAGAAACAATTTATATGTTTTTAAATACAATTATGATTATTGTAGGCTAATATATGTAGCAGGGCATTCAGTTACTTTTGAAAGGACAAAAATAAGGTGTCCGTGTATTTCATTAGACTTTAATTTTGCCAGCTATAAAAAAAAATCTAGCATTTCCTCACGTTTTACCACTGATTTTTAGTGACAGTCGATATGCATGGGCCACTGGCGATGACAAGTTGTGGTCTAGTATAACACCCAGGTCTTTTACTGTAGTGGATAAAGTAACAGGACATCCTTCTAAATTAAAGTTGTATTGTAAGAGGTTTTGTGGGCAGTTTTTAGGATCAATAAGTAATACCTCCGTTTTATCTGAATTTAATAGCCGAAAATTACACGTCATCCAGTATTTTATATCTTTAACGCACTCTGTCAATTTAGATAATTTAGCGTTTTCATCTGGTCGTGATGAAATATATAATTGAGTGTCATCAGCATAACAGTGGAAATTAATTCCATGTTTTCTTATAATATTACCAAGTGGCAGCATATATATTGAGAATAGCAGAGGGCCTAACACAGATCCTTGTGGCACTCCATAGTTTACTGACGTTATCTTACATTTTTCCCCATTTAAACAGACAAAATGGTAGCGGTCTGATAGGTACGATCTAAACCAGTTTAATGCCTGTCCCTGAACACCAGTGTAATTTTGTAGTCGCTCTAGGAGTATTTTATGATCTATAGTGTCGAACGCAGCGCTAAGATCGAGTAAAACTAGTATTAAGATACAGCCTTGGTCAGAAGCTAGAAGTAAATCATTTGTAATTTTAACGAGAGCAGTTTCTGTGCTATGATGCGGCCTGAATCCTGACTGAAATTTTTCATAGATATCATTTTCTTGCAAGAAAGAACACAATTGAGCGGACACAACTTTTTCTAATATTTTAGACATAAATGGAAGATTTGAAATGGGTCTGTAATTTGCTAGGTTATTATGATCTAATTGTGGTTTCTTAATAAGAGGTTTTATAACTGCCAGTTTAAATGTTCTTGGAACATGACCTAAAGATAAAGATGAGTTAATAATATTGAGGAGAGGCTCTTCCACTACAGGTAACACTTCTTTCAGTAGTTTAGTGGGTATTGGATCTAATAAACATGTTGTTGGTTTAGATGAAGTGATACGTTTATTTAGCTCTTCCTGTCCTATAGTAGTAAAGCGCTGTAGTTGTTCTTGAGGGGCGATAATTGAGGCCGAATCATAAGACACCATTAAAGATTGTACATTTACAATTGTGTTTCTGATGCTTTCTATTTTCTCAGTGAAGAAGTTCATAAAATCATTACTACTAAAATGTAACGGAATATTTTGCTCAGGTGATGTCTGTTTATTTGTTCGTCTAGCCACGGTGTTAAATAAAAACCTTGGATTCTTTTGGTTATTTTCTATTAGTTTGCGGAGGTGCTCAGCCATGGCTGCTTTTAGGGCCTTTTTATAATGTGACATATTGTCTTTCCACGCGATTCTAAAGACCTCTAAATTAGTTTGTTTCCATTTACGCTCTAAATTACGAAACATCTGTCTCTGTTTCTTCCTTGGTCTTCCCTGTCTCCTGCATCCTCCTGGTGGTGTCTACTTCATCACTGTGTTTGGGTGTTGTTGTTTGGGCATGCGTAGGATGTGTCCAGCGAGGTGCACGCTTTGCTCTGTCTCAGTTTCTGAAAGTCTTCATGGGGAGTCCCACTCCTCCTCAGGATCTCTTTGATATATGCAGAACCAATATTGAAAATAGTGATTTATCTTTTTCCATATTGTTAAGGCATTTTGTTTTCTCTTTTCAGCTTCATAAACTGTACTTGATGTCTGCCTAATGCCTTTATAAAAAAAGCGTCAGTGCTCATCTGGTGTTTTGCTAAAGGACATGTTGATTGCATAGTTACAATAAAAGTGACCAATAATCACAAGGATATAGAATGAAAGTTGAGAATGTAAAATGTTGTGCTTACTTTTGCCTATTTGTTTCTTTAAAGCGAAGAAACAAATACATTGTCGCACAACAAAGTTGAATCTCATCTCTTGGTTTGTAAAAATATAACTTCATCATAGTTTTTTTTTTTTTACTTTAATGTCACTAGAATAGATTGCCCCTGTATCTGGATATTTTATATATATAATATATATATATATATATATATATATATATATATATATATATATATATATATATATATATATATATATATTGATTTTTATACTGTTGAGTTTTGGCGCTACATTTGTCTTTAAACAGTTTGACATTAAATATTGGAATATGCTTTCAAAATTGTCCATTCATTGTGCTTTTGTTACATTTATTTGAATATAATTGATATACCTTTGATATACTACACATAAACTGTAATTGTTAGAAGCACTTTAGTACATGTAATTATCTTTAATTAAAATACTGCAAAACTACTCCTGCTGTAGGCCATTGCTTAGAAAAAAGTTTCTCTTTCAAATGTATTTATGCATCAGTCTAATCAAATAAGCAAATTTGTGTCATTGATAATGTGAACTCATTTTTGGATGGCAACCACACAAAGGAGTCTTTTGTTTTTAAATATGAGTTTTATAATTTAATTAGAAGGAATACATGTTTAACAGCCCAAATAATACATCTATCCCTGCCTTTTCTTTTACTGTCTATTACACCTATTTTTTTACAGTCTATGGTTTACACGTGGATGGCTATTTTCATAACCGAAAATAGTCACACTCTGTGACGTTGCTGCCTAAAACTCAGTTTTTCTCAGTTTACATGCGAACGTGCAAACGAAGTTTTCCAAAACAAGGCGAATTTTCTGTTCGCGTGTAAACGAAGGGCACAAACGAAGGGAAATGTCTCAGTTTTTCAAAATAGCCATGTACGTGTAAACGGGGCTTATGACCTAGGTCTATGATCCTGACTGCAATCAATTTTAGTTGGCTAATACTCCCATCAATCAAAACTTTGCTGACTAGACAGTGGCTGGCTTTATCCAGGCTTTTATCCAGTCGAAAACCCAGGTGCGAGATTGACAGGGCACGGAGCCTGTAAGGCGCTCCCTTACTGTTATGGTCTAAAACAAAGCCTGTGATTGAAGGAGAGAGACGGGGAATGTCTCATTTGATCCAGAAGAGTCTAAACTACGGGGGTGAGATCAGGGGTCAATGTTTCGGAAAACATTGAAGTTTCCCCGGGCGCCGCCATTGATTAGCAGACCATCACCTGCTGTTAGCAATCCATTGACTCCCATTCATTTTGGCGTCACTTTGACAGCGAATAACTTTACATCTGAGGCATTTAAAGACTCCATTTGTCCATTGTTTATTTCTAAAGAAACACGAAAATGTATAAAAGGCTCCATTACCTTGTATCTTACGTTATGGCCCCGTAGAAGCAGTTTTTGTAAAAATAGGCTAACGATTGAGTCATAACCACGCGACTCTCTGTCGCACAGTAGAGAGATTACCGTATGGACAGGAGGAGAAGCTCGCGGGCGATCGGGGGACGTGGAGGCAAAACGACAAAATAATTAATCAGAATACTTAGCAAAAGTTTCTCCTGCTCCTGCTCATGGACACCTCCTACTCACACTCTCCGTCTCTGCAAGATTCGGAAGGGAATGATTCAGATTTCTCTTGGCACAGCTACTAGAAGACAGACGGGTTGCTCACGTCACATCTACGTCGTCGAGCTCAGTGTGAGTCTGCGCAGTACGCTCGACCCCCAGGAAGTGAGTGCTTCTAATTGACTTCACTTTTCTCCGTTGAAACCTATGGGGTCGCTGTGTCCAGTACAGTTTATATACTGTCTATGGGTGAGATGGCTTTTGAGTGTTGGAATATGGATTAGAATCGATATTTCATTGAAAATGAACATGATGCGAGCTCTATCTCGAAAACGCTCATGCAAACAAAGGAGGGATAGTATTTCATTTTTTTCCCCTATTTTTTCGTTGTTTTGGATTAAAAAGTGGGATGCATTTTGAAGAGTAGACCCTTACATTGAAATGTATGCTGTTGTTTCTTGGATTCGTTCGAACTGATCTGAACCATAGGAGATGAAAGATAAGTTGCCGTTCATTTTGCTCATGTTTACATGAACAGTCCTTTTGCATTTAATTTAACCCTTTCCTCTCTGGTGTATTGATTGCAAAAACAAGTTTAGAACATGATTCTTGAGTGTTTTAGCTTTCAAATGATGCATAGTTTATGATAGTCAGTTGAATATGTGTTATAAAACAAAGCTTAAAAAAAGTAATAAAAGTATAGACGTCCTCAGGCCGATGCTAGCTAACAGGTTAAAAAAAAGTAATTTATTGTCTTATTTTTTAATAAAGATAATATTATTAAATAAAGATAAAATGTATTCATTCACGTGCAGTGTGTATTCGTGTTTTATTGATGTAATAAATACATCATCAGCCGGCAGGTCAGGTGCATAATGCAATGCGTCGTGACTTGTGTACATTTTTTAACTCTATTTACAATAGTGTAAAAAGACAGGAATTTTGACCACATAATCATTCGGTCGATTGTGGTGCGCACCAATAATGAAAAGTGACAGTACCCGGCAGGCTGTAGATGGTAGTTTTCTTATTCCCAGCGAAATAATAATACAACCTGTCTTTAAGAACATCTTGATTGACTGGGATACATCAACTCTCCTGGCCTCCCTCTCTTTCTTTTCGTGGCATTTCTGGTACCCTAATTTATGTTTTCTTTTCCCTGACATTTTGTCAGTCAGTCAATCCCCTGCTCTTCCAGGCAGCAAGTTCATCGTTAACTTCAGGCACTGTCGCCTCAACTCTGATTGGTTCTGTTCACGAGCTGGGGTGGGACTTACAATTTTATTGGGTCCATGATGTTTGTCACTGACTGAAAAATTAAAGGTTGTATCAGCGATTTCAGGCCCAAAAAAGGCCCAAACATAAATGATCACATTCATCTAATCTTTCCTAATGATCCGCTAGCTGCCCGCCCCATAAGCAGGCCGTCAAAAAAACGAGTCTCTGTAGGCAGCCTAGGCTCTGAGATCTGCACTCAAAAACAGTTGGTTTCACCAACCACTCAAAAACAAAATAAATAGTGTTCCAACCAATCACCGACAGGGGGTGGATGTTGTGAGGTTTTGCACTCATGCAGTGACAAACATCATGGACCCAATAAAATTGTAAGCCGGGAATTTAGACATTTCAGACCAGTCAGATTCTATGGCTAGCCTTTTTAGTCTAGCTAACTCTTTTCCATCTGTCCACCCTTGGGTGGCTTTCTCTGAAAGGTATGGCCAAAAGCCTCTGGTTTTAACCATTTCTATCTTTTTCCTGATCTCAGCTTCCTTATTTATACCTATCCCTTGGGTTTTTTGCATTCGATCTAGCTGTTCTGCTAACATGTAATATTTTACTTTTTTGCTGGTTCCCGGCATATCCAGAATCTCATCAGCAGTAAGTCCACAAACAAGCTGCATTATGTTCTGCCCTGCTCCCTTGAGTGCTGCTGAATGTGAATTCACTGGACTAAGCACATGACCAGGGTAGGTTAGAAATGATGCTTCTGGATTTTTTACTATTAATCCTACTTCTGCAAGGTATTACCTCGTCTTCTGTATCTTCTGAGCCTGAACTATGATTAGGCTCTTTATTTATCTGCACTTTGGGTTTATTATCATTTAACTCTCTCCCTGTTGAAGCTTTGTACAGTTTAAACCCTGTCTCTCTCATTCCCCCTGATTCTTCCCGTTATCAGGAGACTGAACCCGGTTAGGAAATTGTGTTTAGGAATCATTCCCGTCTCTAATGGTGTTATTTCAGAGTTTATGTCTACGTGACCATAGTCACATCCTGAGGCCCTTTCCCTTTCAGTATACTCTGAAGGGGTGGGGGATTCAGCTGTGATCAGAGCTTCCTAATCAGAAAGGAAGCCGTTTCTAGTTACTCGTATTCCTTTAACAATTGGTATGGTGTTATCACTGTCTCCTAGCCTGACGTCGTCATACTCAGATTCTAGTCAGAATGTGAGTCTGATACCGTTCCATTGAATTTTGATTATGGGGCGTGTTTCAACCGAACCAGGAAGGAAAATGCCTCCGCACTCAATTGGATAGTCAACGACTCTGCCTACAACCAATCAGAGCAACGGAGTAAGTGACGTATGTTTTTCATTCATGTTTCCGATCTACAAATGCCTTGATCGCGGTTCTCTGTTCCTCTTTTAAAATGAATCCGCTGTCGATATCTTCTATAACAGTCGCGATGGCGGAATCTACACATGATGTTTTATAAACAAAGTTCGAGAGGAGCACGTTCACATAATCAATCCAATCAACTTGTCATCAAACAATGACCGTCTATGTTCTACACTATCAGCATGAGAGGAAGCATAATATTTATTCACTCAGTCAACTCACCTAACATTCCTTGACAGTTTTCAGCATCCCTCCACTCACTCTCGGCTTGTCCTTCCACAGCCTGGAATACGGGGGGAGTAGGCCTACTTTGGGTTCGGGCCGAATACCGAGCCCGGAACCTCTCCTCGGACAGCACGCCAAATATGCATTTATTCTATCTGACTTATTTGTAAGTGTGAACTCGTGAAATAACAATTCTCCAGCGGCTGTCGTCTTTGTTGTAAACTAATTCAACCCAAGCGCTCGTTGGTGACGTGGATGATTACGTTATGTTGCTCATCTGTCCATCATCGTATAAAGCCCGCCCTGACAATTTGATTGGTCCGAACAATTTTTGTTCGGGCATAATAGCTCCTCAACGGAGCGAGTCCAGACCGAACTTCCCGACCTAAACATTTTGTGGGCGGGGCTAAGTTCGGCTGGCATCCAGGCTAACTGTCTCCAATTTCTACGGTAACTTTTTTACTTCGACTTTTACTACCAACGACCTGGACTAGTTTACATAATCCCTCTTCGTTAGAGCTGTACAAAGTCTTCAGTAGCCAGTAGTTCCTCATTTCCTACTTGCCCTGCATCTTTTAGTCGCTTAGTAAGTTGATCTTGCTTGAGCAAAGTGATATTAGTTATTTTTTGCATGACTGTGTGTCTGGCTGCTTTGGTAACTATCTCTTTATCTGAGGTTTTCTAGTTTGTGTACTCTATGGTTCCACAGCGCTGTCCTCGAGATCTAATGTTACCGCTATCGTTCTTAACCATAGAATCTTAGCTCAGGCGTTCCCGAGATTTTTTCTACGGTTAAGAGGAAGTTTCTGTCTGAGTGACTTCCCCGCTGCACTTTGGAGACACTGTATGAGCATGCAGATTTTAATGGCTTTTAGTTTTGAAATAAAAATGTATTTGAACAAAAGATAAAAATACTGGTTACACAATAATTAATATTTGTAGCAAATCATCAAAAGGTTACAGGTTATAAGACTTCAGCTTATCCAATCTTAACAGGGCAGTCCTGTATGAGTGGAAAATTACACAGGCTATTTACCTTGTAAGCAGTTCAAGCAATAGATGTAAAAAAATAACTTGTTCTCATCCGAGGTTTTCAAGTTAAGATAATACAGCAGAGCAATATAAGCAAAACGAATCTCAGTTAATAAACTGAACTGGAAGAGAGCTGATTTCTCCCCAGGGATGCACACAACATCAAAATCAAAAATGCAATAACTAATAGTCAAAAATGCAGTCATATTTATACAGAACTGGGTTACATTGTTCCTATGCAGTTTCTTGAGTTTTTTCCAGAGGAACTAAATCATGTGACAGACATCAACCTTCTTCTGGTGTCAACATTGTTCCCCATATATGGGCATTCTTCTGTCCTTTCCGTCTTCTGCTTCGGGCCTCTGTGTGCGTGTGTATGTATCTGGAAGTGTATTTGTAGGTTCAAAATATCTATCAAAATTCAAATAATTCCCTACAGATATTAAATTTAGATACAGCTGTATTGGCAAAATAATTTTTGTAGTGTGAGGACCAATCAGACACACACTAATTATTCATTTATTTAATGAATAATCCAGCAAACTCACTCTCCCAACAAAGGCCTGTGAAACGTCCCCCAAAAACTAACATTAAATGAAGCTAACACACTAAAGGCCTCATTATACTTCTGCGTCGGACCTACGCCGGAGCCTATACGCCGTAGGCAACGTGTTGGTTTTAATTTATACTTCTGTGTCGTTGCCCCGAGGGAGGGGTTCTGGCAGACCAATCACAGCGCTTGTGTCCGCGTAGAATTGACGCGTTGTTACATTTTTGGAGAGGTGCACGTCAGGGTACGCCGTAGGGTACGCGCGCTACACACAGCCTACGACGTAGCTACGGCGGCAGTTCGACACAGAAGCATAAAACAGGCTTAACAGGGCGTGGTGTCCTGTTACAGGAAAAACACTGAGACTGATAATAGTCTTACAACCCCAAAAGGAAATTCCAGAGAGCTGTTCTTTTCTGATGAAATACAATGGTTAAGATTGAAATTTGGACACATGCTGCTGGCCTGAGAATTTTCGGTTTCTGTGGTAGCACCCCCCCCCAACCCATACCACCCCCCCCCCCCCCCCCCCCAATTTTCAAATATATACTTTTCTGCAATCATACACAATGGGAGAAGTGAAAAGCAAATGTTTCTTAGGGTGTGCCTTTAGCCACCTTGTAACCTACTATACTAAGGTACTATTCATTTTGATTAGAACTCATTTAAATCATTTATAGTATATTACATTTTTATTATGTATAATGTTAATATGGTCTTATTAAAATATTAGAAATATGATGTATGTTATACATAGATATCAACCAAGGCAATTGATTATAATGGGAAATATATTTACAGGAGTTAAAGTGTGAAAAACTGTCTGCTAAATATTCTATAGGCTATATAATAATTTACCCGCTGGCTTTCTAGAACTTTGAATCAATGTTTGCAATGTTGAATGGGCTTTAACCTGTCTTTGCTCTTTCTCACTCTGTCTTCTTCTAATTTTGTGAAGGCATTGTTTTTTGTCTACAAAATCTGCCGACAACAAATTTTTTTTTTTTTTTATTAGTGTTTTATTTATTCATTAGTGTTATTTATATTAGATTAGATCAGGTAAAATAATTTGATTGAACAAGAATTCAAATTTTCTTCCAAGAACATGGATATTTTGCACAAGTTGTTAGCACTATTTGAAGACCAGGAGCATTACAAAAATAAATTACCAAAATACTAATTTTGTGGATCAACCACTGTCTGTAATGGGGATTGTAATTTGTAATCGACCTGTCAATGGGACGACATTCTATTCTGAATCTGTCGTCGGAGAGCGGGCACATGCTTGTCTGTGAGTGATGCTGTGGGGCGAGCTTTTACTGTTAAACATTACCTATTTACAAATAACTGACGCCAGCTAGCTGTTACTTTCTTTATCTTTCTTTAGATATTGATCAGTAGTTTATGGTTTATTTTGACGTGACGGTGGTTAATACTTTCTCAGTAACAACGTTAGCAGTCAGTGCAGTGCACATGGTAGGCTAACAATTCCGTTAAATATAAAATGTCATTATGAATGATATAAAGCAAACATTACTGTTGAATTATGTGCATTATTGCACCTCATTCTATTATGCTTTTACATTATATTTGGGAAAAACATGTCTGGATTATTTTGATGATTTTTTTTTTATTTAGCTATTCTGTTTACTGAAGAAAAGTTTGCACTTTCAAATGTGTAGTGTGTGTTGGCTATTCTACATATGTTTACAAAGTCAGCAAAGCTGTGAAGATGTTCTTAAGTTTTATACTGTGATGCTGCTATTGTGTGTTGTGGCAACAAACAATCATTAAACAATCATCATCACTGCAGCTACCCCATGACATGAGCAAGACCTGACACCCATCCCAGGAAATTCCCTTCTTATACTCCTTCTTCAAGGTCTTTCCTCTGTAGTTTTCCACTCACCCAGCATGGCCAAATCTAGCTGAACCTTTTGTCTTATACTGTGTGTGTCTTGCTTACGCCATGGGTGCACAAACATACATACACTGCTAGAAAAATCTGTAGAAATTACAGTATTACTGGCAGCTACTTGCCAGTAACTTACTGTAGATTTAAATTGATGTTATTTACTGGCAACAATTTGTTCAAAATTAAATGAACATTAAACATTAACAAGTCTTTATCTTTACAGAATAAAACTAAAATAACAGCCTCATGCAAAGCATTCTGGGAACCAAAATCTGAAGGAAAGAAAACAGAAAAAGGTTGATGAAGATTTCTTTTTCCCAGAATGCTTTGCATTAGATTGTTATTTTATAATTTTATTCTGTAAAGACAAAGACTTGTTAATGTTTAATGTTCATTTAACTTTGAACAAACTGTTGCCAGTAAATAACATCAATTTAAATCTACAGTAAGTTACTGGCAAACAGCTGCATAACTACAGCAAGTTTTTTACAGTGTATATCCTGTTCACATTCCACAATATAGACATGTGACACATTACTTTGCAATATATGTTGAAGATCAATGGAAATCAAATTTTCCCATTACATGTGTTATTGGTATTGATTTATATGTTTGGTAATAAAAAGTTAACTAAAATAAAAGTTAATTTTCTCGGGGTCGGGGTGATGTGCATCATAAAGGAATTATGCTTAGGGCACCAAAATGGCTAGCACTGGGGGCGAGCAGGAAACCATGGAGCCGATTAGCAGAATCGGTTAATCTGAACAATAACAGAACGTTTTTATGGAAATCCTCCGAAGGGTTAGGGAGGGAGGGAGGGAGGGCAAGAGGGGCACCTCAGCCGATAAGGGCAGAAGGGCAGTCCACCCCCCTGTGCACGGCCCACATCTTCACTCTTTAAAAGTCACTGATCACAAGATCACTTACTCATTTCTGGAATGTGAATGTGAAGAAGATGCTGAACTAGAAGCTTCTAAGGACCCTCCAAGTTTGTGCCAGGCTGCGGCCTTGTCTTTCCATTCACCAAAGATCCTCTGACTACCACTGGTTCTCTCTCATCAGGACCACATCAGCAAAGGTCAACTGGAGCCTCAACAAATTGCATCAGGACAGTCTAATTCAAATGGGCGAAACATGCAAGTATCAAACTCAGTCTCATTATTTGATACATTAAGTATCCTTCCCCTTTTAAAAAAGGGCGTGTTAGAACTAAACTGATGGTTTGCTCAAGGCTGTTGATCTGCTGAATTTCAAACAATGCTATAACTTCTTGCTTTCCTGTATTCTGCTTTCAGCACTCCTTGGTAAACTATATGCATGTATGTGTGTGTATGTTAGAGTAGTTTAAGTGTTTAGACTAGTTAATAAAGTCTTGTTCATGTCACACGTAAAGTTGTCCGTGTCTCAAGCTCATAACTGGAGTCACTAATCATATAGATCTTGACTACTGCTCTTAGTAGTACTGTAAATTAAGAAAGACATTTCCCATGCCCTGGAAATGCACATTTCTTAGAGTTAATAAACAATCAATTAAAGTGTTCACGGGACAAATTGATTGTAATATTAAGGTAATTCCATCTCGTTATCCCAGTTTTGACAGCATTTTTGATTTCATAATTTTGGAGTTATTTATTTTTTCCAATCTATCTCTAGAAAATTATTAAAACAAGATGGAGTGACCAGTATCATTGTTTTGCAAACAAAAAGAATCATTCTTTGACCCTTTGTGTCTATCTTTTTCTTTGCCAGAGAATAATTCTGTCATGCTTTTAGCCCTATTGTTGTTGAAAATAATAGCCCTCACTATACCAAATCCAGCCTCAGTTTGAACTATTTGGGGAGTTGAGCACCCACTTGTATTTTCTTTTTCTAATAGGGCTGGACTTGTACCTATTGAAAAAGCAGAGAGGGTTAGTTTAGCAGAGAATATAAAGAATTGCAATGAGACCAGTGAATAATCAGAATGAATAATGTTAATATAATAATTAACCAAATTTGAAGCAGTCTCTAGTTCAGTCTCAGTTCTTCTGTTTTTAGATCAGTGTGTTGACGCTGCTTGGCTGTTGATCTGCATATTTTGTCAGCCTTGCTGTCACTCAAAGGTCGTGCAGAGTGGAATATAGGCTCTGTTGTTTCTCTGCCTCTTCTCAGTTTGGGCTTTTGATTGATCCTGCCATAGTTTTGCATCTCAGGATTTTCTTTGTCCTCAGCAAAATATATTATTACATTTATTGATTAAATATATATTTATTATTTTAACTTATTTTATACTAAAATAATCTATATAGTTAATATCTTGAAACAATTGTTTTCCTTTATTAAAGGAATTTCCTTTATCCAAATATTAGACTTTATTAACAAACAAAAAGCTGAACGCTTCCTCTGCAGAAAAGGCGCTCCAGAAAAAGTGTCCAGCTTAACATATATACACACTTCCTTGTCCACAAATGGTCCCCTCCTAATATAGATTATTTTTGGGTGAGACTTTGCACCAGGTGACATTACTGAAATAGCATTCTCTGCTGTGTCGGTATTCAGGCCTTCCAAAGTCAAACCAAAGACACACACACAGAGGAAATAAATAATAGTGTACAAATGTATAGCTAAATGACTTATTATCTAAATAATAAAATCTTCAACAGTAGTTACTTAATATTACGCAGTACTTAAATATATAATTACACTGTAACAACGACACCTTAAAATAAAGTGTAACCTAATCCTCCTGGAAAGATTGTTACAAAACACACTTCATTACTTATAAGCACAATATGACAGTCATAACACATTCGTTACAGATGTGTCCCACTATTATAAACCTGTAATACAGGTCTGTTCCTGAATTCCCCAAAGATCCCAATACAATAACATCCCCATTACAACCCAGTAACACTAACCAGTGTTTAATATCAGTAAATAGACAATCCAGTCTGTTTTAACACAAGCACTTCATACAAAACACAAGTTTAATCCTGCTAGTGTTCTTATGCTTTACAAACATTCCAGCTGAAATGAGTCATGAACCGGCTGCACGTTTGAATATGTTTTGAATAGACTGTATTTTACCATCCTTGTTCTTTTCTTAAATCCCATTTATATCATATTTTCTCACAAAAAGGATATACTTTTTAGGTGACAAGTAATTATACAGTAAAATTGTGTATTCTTTTGATTATTTATTTTAATATTTGGAGGCTACACATTATGTCAAATTTTGGGTTTATTTATTCTCTTGCTTTTTGTTTAAGTTTCACAAGCACCAGGTTTTTGTGTGTGTGTTTTTGTTTTTAAGTTACGACGAGTGAATTTCATCAAAACAGTTACAGGGGGAATATGTTGCATATTTGACTAATGAATCAAAGTGCTGCACTTTTGCAAAGTTTTCTGTTCACTTCTTACGTAAAATCAGCGGTCACTAACGTCGCTGATGACGCTTTATCGGATGTTGTCTTCTGGCCAATAAAAATCATATTTTATTGGAAGTACACACGTATAAAAAAAAAGAAAAGCCTCTCTCATCCTCTTCGATAGATCGACTAGACCATGGCACCTCTGCGTGCCTCACTAGAACCAAGTACCGCAGCAAACCAACCAGTTTGGTCTGCATGGCAGTTTTATTTATTATTTCAACAGTGTGTTTCAGTTATTGGAGAGGTCCGTTTAGCTGTCTCAGACTTAAATCATTTATACTCAGTTGGATTTAGCTGGACACGTTTCGTGTCAGTTCTATGCAGAACCTCTTTAGCCATTACACGTGTCGCTCAGATGCTAAACCATTCCAGTTAATGAACAAAAAGCTGGTCATTCGCTATTTTAACAGGAGAAGAATCAGGTAAGTCACAATTTTCATTTAATTTTTTCCATTGTTTATTTATTTGGATGCGACAGTGCATATGATGAACGTACAATATAAATTGACGTAAATGTGTTTTCATCCGTAGTCCCAGACATAGAGGAATAAACAAAAAAACAAACAAATATACATAACTAATAAACATACTGGGAAGCCTGAGAGAGTAAGCTGAATGTACAACCCTGGCCGGCATTGTAAGATAATAACAAGAGACGCTGTAAAACAGGAGTACTGGCTGCAGTCAATGCATTAACAACATTACCATATTTGAATAAAGATAGTTACATTTTAATAAAGGCTTTTCAGAGATACATTCTCCTTTTAAAGGGTTTTCAACCGAATATCATGTATTTCACATCACAATAACATTCACGAGACATTACTCTCATTTTTAAACTGTCACAAATTAATATTATATTTCGCTTCACGCAAACCTCGTGTTCCACGTGCGTCGACCATTATGGCTCTAACACGCTACGCTGCCATTTTGGCTCGAGATACTTCCTGTTGCGAATGCATATTAAACTCACTCAAACTTTCCATAACATTATAAACTCTTTAAAAACATCCATGAACGCTTTTCACATGTATATTTTCTCATATTTCACTTCACATTCACCTATTCGTCCATCTTGTGTCTAATACATAACCCAGTATGCGTCTTTATAAACAGTCTATCTCAGTAATCTAACAAAAATGAACACATATGTCTTTGAAGCACAGTGTTTTGCATTAGTTTCAACCAGTTTCTGAAACAGTTTAATTTGCCACAACATAATTGCTGAGCCACCAGCCAGGAGTGGAGAGGGGTCGAGGAGATCCTCATCAGCGCCAGCTGTATCCCATCTAGCCAGCCTACTTAATGCCTTGTCTTTCGTCTTGTGTTTTTACAGATTGTTGTCGAAGCTTCCCGATGTCCGTTCCTGTGCTTCCGTTTCCCTGCGTCACCGCTCTCCTGCTGTCTGCTTCATGCGGTCAGCTGTTCACCATCTGATGTTCCACGGTTTTCTGTGAACTTTGTGAACTTTTTAACTTTTATCCTCTTGAGTTTCTTAAAGAACTTTGTAAAGAACTTTGATCAGTTTTTTTACTTGCTATTGTTTATTATAGTTCTCGAAAGATATCTACGGACTGCTATTCTGTTTGTAGACTTACCCGTGACACCTTACTGTACCATCAAAAAGTTCATTTGTGACATAATGTATGACTGCACTTGATGAAAGGAAATAAAAAGAAAGTAAAAAAACATATAGTTCTCAGGGAGAAGTACATTTTTAAACTCAAAACAAATTTCATATTTTTCTGTCATTGTCTTTTGATGAACAAAAACATGTTCTATCATAGTAGCTCAAAATTGATCAGAAATTACTACTCTGCTCTTTGCAATTTTATTTTTTGTTCTTCATCCTCCTATTTTTACAGTACTGTACCCTGCATCTCACAAACTTGTCCTTTGTCTCTGTGATACTGTAATTCTTGTTCTTTGTTATGAACCTGCAACCAGTCAAAATCTATTGAGCAGTCAGTGCTGTTAACAAATAAAGCACAATGTTCAGGGCCATACAATTTGTTCATTGTTGTTACGACCTGTGTTTAGCTTATTTTCTATTGCTCTGTGTTCCTTCCTTTTCTCTTTCTTGTTTTCTGTAATTTCAAACAGGTTACCCAATCATGGGTTGTAAGCAGTCATTGGTTGCCCAGTCGGGGCGGGGTCTTTATAAGGATGCTGCTGACACTCATCGAGGAGCTCATTCTTGGTTCGGTCACACGTGGGTTGAGAGCTCCGGAATCCCTCCTCCGGCCGATGATCAAATTGTGACTTAGAGACTTTAATTAAGTGAACGTGCAACCTCTGAACCGTTCTCCTATGTCTAAACCATCTTAACAGTGTGGAGCGTAGGGGTGTCCTGCCTTGTTTATTTTGAAATTGTTTGATCTCTGTTTTTGGGCAGGGAGTTAGGTAAGATAAATGTATTTTCTTTTGTTATTTGATTAGGTTATTAACTTTCCCCTCTTTTCTTTCTATATTCGTTTTGTTTGTTATTTTGGCCTTTTGGACACCCTGAAGAGTTGCTCTTTATTTCACTTGTTATTCTTTAATAAATGTATTACTTTTTGCTTCAATTTTGTGAATTTGTGATGGCACCACGGATTCTTCTGCGGTGGACTCACGGATAACCGGATCACTAGAGGCAGGCTTGATCGATCAAACTCCCCAACTCTCCATCCACTCTGTTTCTCTCTAGTCTCTCACCCCCCCCCCCCCCCCCCCCTCTCTCTCTCACTCTCACAAACACACACGTCAAGTCAAGTCATCTTCATTTATATAGCACTTTTAACAATGTAGATTGTTTCAAAGCAACTTTACAGAGATAAACGTATAATTTAAGGTAACAGATTGTTTTGGCTTTATCGCGGTTCTTTAATAAAGTTATTTTCCAGCTAAAGTTAGTTTTGATTGATTCGCTTCCGTCGCAACGATCATTTGTTATTAAATTAGGGGCCGCTAAGACGACACCGTTCTCTCTACACAGACTTTAAACGCGATCCTGTGAGAAACGCTGATGCCATTCTTCTTATGATGTAACGAGTACATCAGGATTTATGGGAAGTGTTCCCGGTTCCGGCTGACCTGATCTATACAGCCTAACATTGAATTATAGAAGTCTATAATGTATTATGTAAATGCTAGGTCAAAGAGATGTGTCTTTAATCTAGCTTTGAACTGACACACACACACACACACACACACACACACACACATACATCATATCTGTATTGTGTGTGTCTATTGTCTGTATTTTTGTATCTGTGCACCATGTCGGAAAACTGAAATAAGCAAGGCTCTTCTTCTCCATGAGGCCAGGGTGAGAAATTTTGATAAACTTACACCCATGTCTATGAAAATCACTATTGGTATTACATATTGTTTGTTTGTTGTAGTTGCTGTTGAGGTATGATGTTCTAGACATTTAATGTACATTGGAGTAGTGTAGTATTTTATATTTTGTAGTTTTTGATTTGTGTTTTTTATTGTTAGTTACTTTGGAAAAAAGCATCCATCAAACATAACCATAAGTTAGTCTGATATTCTCTCAGAAAACATTAATATTTTATTTTCATATAAATGGCAATGGAAAGTTCCCTCAAAAAAGATAGAGGACTAAGAGAAAGAAAGCAGTCTCAAGCGCAGCGGCCACAAGTAACAGAAAAGAAAGAAACGTCAAAAAGCAGAACGCCGTGCATTAGGTTTGTTTTTTATAGCACTGTTGTCATAGTTTAATAATGATAATTATCTAAATGTTGGTGAGTGAAAAGATGGTTTGAGCTCACTGAGCCGGATGTATGATGGAATTTTGTGAATTTTCTGGACTAAAATATATGATGCTTTAAGACCCTGACAGAATAGATAACCAAATGTATTGGCCTCTACAGCTTCCGAAGTTCAATTGAACACAGTGTCTGAGGAAGTCCCTCAGATAGAAGAAGAGCTGACTGCAAGTCTTGGTGAGTATGTCTGTATTATCCCTAAGACTACATTTCCTATTCCTCCATATCAACAACTTTTCTAATGACCTTGTAAACTTTTCCTTGATTCATTGTTGTTGATGTCTCACACTTCTTCTCCACACAACTACATTAAAAGTGGTTTGTGTTTGTATTTTGTTGTTGTGGACAGAACATGTGCATTATATTCTGATATTCTGACAATTCTGCACTCAGTGCTTTTGCAGAGGAGTTAATTCTTGCCTAGTTTGGGAAGTGATAGACACTCCAACTCTTCATTTCAAACTGGTCTATTATCGGAAGCATATTACATGGTTTGTGATACCATGAGCAAGTCCATATACAGTACATTAAATCAACATTGAATGGACACTGTAGTGTGTGGCTTGGTCAAAGTCAGATTTTAAATCATAATTATTGTCGTACCATTCAGAATTAAGTAGTTTTTATCTATTGTGCCTTCACTCAATCGAAGGGTTGTTAACAGTTATTTATTTATTTTCAGAAACGCGTCTTCAAAAGTTGAGGGACACTCTTGACTCAGTTGAGGTTAATGTGGCAGCTGAAAAAACAGCATGGGCAGCTTTGTCAATGGAAAAGGTTTAAACTCTTAACCCTCTATTGCATAGCGTTGCCATATGGCAACAATTACTTTATCTTAATTTTTTTTAAAAGCTGTGATATAAAATCTATGTTTTTACAGTAAGTTGTGAAAAGGGGGCTTTAACTTTTAAGAAAATACAATTTATGAGGTCACATGACCAGGATATCCTGTTTGCCAGTCCTTTTTGCTCATGGACATTGACATGCAAACATCACTGTCTGGGGCTCCTGAAGATAGCCTTTTATTCAGAATTTTGGAAAATTTTCATCAAATAAAAAAATTTAATCAGTATCTGGGGTAAGTAAACTTTAATTTTTTAACATTAAATTCAGTTTTGATTTTATAAGTTTTTTGTAATATGCTAAAATACATTTGTTGCCATATGGCAACTATATGCAAATATGGAAACGTCCTGGTGCATTCAACCTAATGGAGTCCCATTGACTTACATAGCATGAAACTACTCTGAGACTATGTTTACAACTTTTGCTTATATTTTAAAGGAAAAAACATTAGACCTTCACAAGCTGTTGTGGTGGGGAAAAATAAAAGAGGGCCCCAAAGCTTTGTCCCGCCAGATCCTGTCCGCAGAGACCGCACAGACCACTGGCCCTTGCATGCATCTGAGAAGGGCAGATGCAAAATGCCAGGATGCAAGGGCATTGTAAGAAGCAAGTGCTCCAAGTGTTTAGTTTTCCTCTGCTTCACTGACTTTCACAAGTCATGAAGAGAATTAAATGAAATGAAACAGCAAAAAAATTACTGAATGAAATGAAACGAATGAATAGTGTATTTCAGTGAGACAGGTTCCAGGTTCCTGGTTATTATTACCAGACATTTCAGATAACTGTTGAAATTATATAATGTTTTTACTGTATAAATGTTTGTTTAAACATTTCACTAAGTATGAGATGGATTTGTTGAGTCTTGTTTTAAATAAATAAAAAAAAAATTTTTTTTTAATTTTTTTGATTTTATGGTACTTTCCACGATTGCATATTGTTGCCATATGGAACAGGCCATATGCCCTTTAAACTTTTTTTTTGATTTTTTTTTATATATACTGTATCTGTTATTTAGCTCATGTTAAGTAATAAAAACATGCAAAACATTTTTTACCATGTCTAAGTAATATTTCATGCAATAGAGGGTTATTTGAATCACTCTTTGACTGAAGAAATTGTTTTGTTTGGCTTTGACTATGAAATGTGCTATTAGTAAGAAAACAGTGATAATGACATATGGTAGAGGTGTCTATTTTGTAGATGTTGGTTTTGAATATGACAAGTATAGATATACCTTCTCGATTGAGGAAAAATGTAACAACCTCTTTGCATTGCAGTATGTCAGTTGCCCTTGCCCGCACGTAGGGCAATATGTGAGTGCACCCATGATATTGAGGTCACCTCTGGAAAGCACATTTCTGTGGTCACCATGAATGGTAAGTTTGGAAAGTCCTGCTTTTTGTTTTGTTGTACCACAGAAGTTAACAAATGCAATCAAGGCAAAGCTTTTCAATTGCCAAATGTTAATGCCATATCAAATACTACAGTGAATAAATAATGGACAGTTGAGTTGGAAAAAGTTGATTCTGTGAAACACGTTTAATGTGTCTCTTTTTTCACAGGACGATATGATTTCTGTTTGCCCCGTAAAGTTTGTCCTACCTGCCTTGTGGAATGGACCCCAGGGGTGAAAGAGCTCCTTAGGTACCGTTACTGGCCAAGCACAGCAAACTGCCAGACACTATATAGTTTTGACGTCTTCGAAGCTTTTGAGTCAAGGCATGCCTTTTTAAAGCTACTGGAGCACCATTCTGTTCAGGCTGGAAGGGTAAATCTGCTTGAATCATTGTAACACATAATCATATTACTGTATCTATAATATTTTAATATTTCTTTTCTGTAAACACTAATCATTTTTTTTATGTCATAGCCGGGGAATGTCTGTGCAGATACGTTCCATACAAGTTTTTTCGAATATTGTTTTTGCAAGCATACAGAAGAGGTGATGTGTGAAGTAAATTACTTTTATTGTAATGCATGTCAACCAGACATGTTGGCAGTGTGTTGCGATGGCAATCGCAAACATTATCGCCTCAAAAAAATCAAGGGGGTATGTTCGTATTGCACAGGCATTAATGTCAATATCAAAACCACAGCATTGTCATAGAAATAGTTGCATGTAGAGTAATGTTTGGTCAGTTAAAAGAGATTTTTTTTTGTGATCAATTTTAATGGACAGGAATGAGGAACACTCTCTGTACAAGGGGTTATTTCTTGCCAAAGATGAGGAGGTATCAGCCTTTCTCAACAACGTCAGAGGCAGCAGCATGATGTCTAATATTGCATATTAAGACAGTATATCTATTGCTTACACTGTAAAAAATTTCTAACCTCCCTAACTCAAAATTTTCTAGTGACTGATAACATCTAAATTTTTCAATTGGCCCAAGTGAAATTCTGTAAATTTATAATTTACAGAATTTCACTTGGGCCAATTGAAAAATTTAGATGTTATCAGTCACTAGAAAATTTTGAGTTAGGGAGGTTAGAAATTTTTTACAGTGTATGTTTGTGTGTCTTTTCTGTTTTCTATTTGTTAAGAAGAGTGATATCTGACTTTACAGGCAGATAACAGTGGAACATGTGGCATTTCAAGGTTCAGGGCGAGTAAGGAGACATCAAAAAAATCATCGTCCAAAATAGATGAAGAGGGGATACAAGGCAATAACCAGGAAAATGTCAACTGCACAACCATCATTACCTTCTACATCCAATGAGGAGCAGCAGAGAGTAGATGGTTCACCTGATCTGGCTCAGAATCCAGCAACAAATGCAAATATGTTTACGTTTCCAATGATGATGGGGACACCTTGGTGTCAAAAATTTAATGGAGATCAAATGACACGGGAATACTTTTCAGGATTGGTATAATATGCAGACATCAACGTTTAATATATACCCTTTTTCTGAGGCGCAAAAGGTTTCTGCTATAATAAGTAATCTTGATGGGGAAGCAAAGAGGGAAGTGTTAGCCTTGCCAACAGCACAGCGTACGACAGCTGATCAGATATTGTCATTTTTGAAAAGTATTTATGGAGATATTGTCCCCCTTGCAACCCTTCGTGCCCAATTTTTTACTCGTAAACAAAGGGCAGATGAGAATGTTAAGCAGTTTGCCTTGGCACTTCAAGAATTGAGTAATCGGTTGGAGAATAGGGGTGATGGCACCATTATGGCCAATGTGTTACGTGACCAATTTATTCTGGGACTCTGTGATGCAGGATTACGTAGGGAACTTCGGGGTATGGTCAGGGCAGCTCCTGATAGTTCTTTTGTAGAAGTCAAACAAGAAGCAATTCTACGAGCAGAGGAGTTTGGGGAGGTAAGGCAAGCAGTAGCTGCAACAGTACAGTTAAAACCAGCCCCCGATACAACGAAATTGGTAGAGGAGATTAAACAGGAGGTCTTTTTGCAGTTAAAAGGAGAAATAAAGGAAATGGTTGCTGGGATGATTAAGGAAGTTCGTGAAGGAGTTCAGCACTTATTGCCAAGTAGTGATAATGCAAGATCTAGGTATGAGTTAAGGAGGGGTCGAAGAAGCTCAGATCAATTTGACCATCAGGGAAGACCTATCTACCGACGTTGTAAACAAGTTGGGCATATTGAAAGACGTTGTTGAGGGAGCACAGGGGCCTTTAAACTTTTAGAACCCACTGTACAGGCCCAATCAGTGGGTACATTGGGTAGTGGCCGATCAGAAAAGAAAGATCATTTAATATGACAATGTCCAGTTGTGGAAGTGGTGATACAGGGGGTTAAAACGCCTTGCTTGATTGATACGGGTTCACAAGTGACTACATTGACCGAAAGCTATTTTAAAAAATATTTTGAGACTAGAGGACCAACAATCTACCCACCAATTCAAAAGTTTAATTTGGTAGCTGCTAATGGGTTAACGATTCCGTATATTGGATATATTGAGGTGGATTTGAATATATGTGGGAAAGTTATACCAAAAAGGGTGTTTGTTAAAGGTTGATTGTTAAAGACTCAAATGGATCATTGTACCCAGGACTAATTGGCATGAATGTGATTAAGGAGTGTAGAGATTTCCTGATGACACAGACTGGGGATAGTTGTGTAGGGGCAGAAGGTGAAGTGCAGGTTAAGGTGTGGCATCAGATGTTTTCGGTGTGTGAAGATCTGTTAAAGTTTGCTGATGAGTCAGGACAGATAAGTTCAATTTACTGGTCGCAGGGAAGACGAAAGACAATACCAGCACAGTCAGCGGTAGTGATAGAGGCATGTGCACGTTTACGACCTGATAGGAAGGATTATGTGGGTTTAGTAGAACCTTGTCAAGATGTATTGCCGGGTCAGTTATTGGTAGCTAGATCACTGAGCACAGTTTTCAAAGGGTAGAGTTATGGTTCGAATTTTAAATCTTTCTACAGCTCCAGTGACTCTTTTTCAGCGCTGTCGAATAGGGCAGATTTTTGAGGTTGAGTTGTGTCCAAGTCGGCAAGGAGATGTGGAGTTAAGACCGTTGGATGATGAGACAGTGGAGGTGGGGGTGAGGCAGAATAGAATGCAGGATGTAGAACAAGAACAGGTGTGTCGGTCGGTGACTGTCCCATTAGACCCACTACAATTTAGTATTGAACAACAAGAGATTATTGCCATTGTTATCCAAGCATCAGAAGGTCTTCTCAGAACATGAGGAGGATTATGGGTACACTGATAGGGTGTTGCATGTGATACCAACAGGCGATGCAGCTCCAATTAGAGAACGGTATAATAGGATTCCACCAAAATTGTATCAAGAAGTGAGGGGACTGTTGAGTAACATGCTTGAAAATGGTATTATTAGGGAGAGCTATAGCCCCTGGGCAGCGCCTGTAGTGCTTGTCAGAAAGAAGGACGGCACCCTTCGTTTCTGTGTAGACCAGGGTGGGAATTATGTAATTTTAGGGGCAAGGCCATTTGGCCTCCACCTTTATTTTTTTTTAGGGGCACCAAGGCCATATGACAGGGCACAAAGGCCATTGAGTACAATTCGATGGTTTTCCCATTCAGATTTATACCATAACATCCTAATTTGGAATAAGACATGGATTATGACTTTTTTAATAAAAAAAAACATTTTTTAATGAGAGAGAGAGAGAGCGCCATTACATCCAGAAGGTATACACCCTCACACAACAATAGAAACAACACTAATGCCAATAAAAGCATTCAAAATATTCATTCAGTCCTCTATATCATGTGAGTGTGAGAGAGAGAACCATTTCATCCAGAAGGTATACACCCTCACAATCATTATCACTCAGCGCTCAACGCAGTTTGCTTCGCGCTCCACTCAAATCGCCCCCCGCTCGCTCCAAAAAAGGAAAAAAATCTACATGTATATCACTTGTAGCGGTCCCCAAGCTTTTTTGCGCCACAGATCGGTTTAATATCAGACAATATTTTCACGGACCGGCCTTCAAGGTGTGGCGGATAAATACAACAAAATAAAATGATACGAACGGCATAAAAACTGGGGTATTTTTTTTAGCCTATAATAATAAACGTGAATCCAATGTGTGGGCCTACTAGCAACTTTATTAGCAGCGTCCTCTAACATCGCGCCTAAAAACAACTGAGAAAGTCTGAACACAAACAAAATGCCCCCAAAAGAAAATAATCTCTGTTTTCGGTGCTGATGCGATGTAAGGGTGGCGCTGCTGCCAATAAAGCACCTAAAAGCTGTCACAACGAACCGGCAAAATTAATGATTATGAATATGTAAAATATAGCAGGAGACATTTTAATTGTTTACTAATAAACCAGTTTTTTTTAGTTTTTTTTATGTCTGTCGGCTGGAAAGATGCTGACTCGCGATCTTCGCAGTAGTGAACGCGCCAGAGAGAAATGCACATTTCATACGGATTACATAAGAGAGAAGTCTGTTATCTTTCGTTTTGAATTGTTCTGTTTAAAAGTAGACATTTCAAGCTTTATATATATGTCTCAGGTCTGTGAGGCAAGTAGGCTATACGCTGAGTTTCGGTTCATTTATGAGACAAGCTCCAGTTTCGCCGGAGCCTTCGTGTCGTGATTATCTATTTTCTAATATATTCACTTCTAATTTATTAAATCCAGACAATTGGTTGATGAAACATTGATTAAAATTAAGATACAATTAATACAAAACGAAATTAAATTTAAAGACAGGCTTTGTGCTTTCTGTTTGAGGTCTCTGTGAAAGTTTTATAAAGCAGTCTTTTAGTGCCGCTTTCAGAGCGCTATCACGTCCTCACGGAGAGCTGTCCAGTCTGTAACATTGTTGTTTTTTTTTTTTTGTGAAATAAATTTCTAAATAAATGCGACTTATAGTCCAGTGCGACTTAGGCCTATATGTGTTCTTCTTGATGGCGCATTTTTTGACTGTTGCGATTTATACTCTGGAGCGACTTATTAATAGTAGGCTACACCTGTATGACTTCTCATTTTCCTTTTTGAAGTACTTTTTGAACTCTATTTTTGAGCTGAATTTTGACTGAAAATAGTCTACTGTTGATGACTGTGCAAGACAGATGGATTCAGGGTCAGGCTTGACTGAGCATGCTTCAGACTCGTGGTGTGAGCGGAGCGAAACTGGAGCGGGAAATAGGGCGACGCTCCGTCCTTTTGAAATTGCCGCTCTGCGCTCTGTCCAAGATCCGCCCGCTCGCGCTCCCCGCTCGCTCCCGCTCCACTCCGCTCACATGCTCTGCTTTATACATGGAACTTGGACAGGGCCAGGGCACACAGGCCACTGTGGCCGTACGATGATTTTTTTTTTTCACGGGGCATGAAGGCCAAAGTGTAGGGCAACGGCGGCCATGGCCGCGTGGCCGCGGTATAATTCCCACCCTGGTGTAGACTACAGGAGGTTGAATGGTGTTACCCATAAAGATTCATACCCCTCCCCAGAATTGAAGAATCATTGGCTTCATTGAAGCAATCTAGAGTTTTTTCAACATTAGATCTATAAGGAGAAGACCGCCTTTGTGACCCCTATGGGGTTATATGAATTTAATCGGATGCCGATGGGGCTATGCAATGCTCCAGGAACATTCCAGAGACTGGTTGAAAGTTGCCTGGGTGACCAAAATTTCGAAACATTGTTGCTCTATTTGGATGATATAATTGTCTTCTCCCCTTCTTTTGAGGCCCACATTGCCCATCTGGACTTGGTTTTCAGCCGCCTGGAGAACTTTGGCCTGAAAATTAAACCTATTAAGTGCTTTCTCTTCCAGCATGAAGTGCATTACTTAGGCCATGTGATTGCAGAAGGAGGGGTGTCACCAGACCCTGAGAAGTTGCGAGCAGTGGAGGCCTGGGCAACTCCTCAGAATATCACCCAGCTGCGTGCTTTCCTGGGCTTAGCAGGGTACTATAGACGTTTTATAAAAAACTTTGCCCATATCGCAGCACCCCTGAACTCTATGATGTGGGGGACATCAAAACGACGGATCCGACTGGCCACAGGTAAACAAGACTGCTGGGCATGGGGAGAGGAACAGGACATGGCTTTTAATAAATTAAAGGAGTCTCTCCTACAAGCACCCATACTGGCTTATGCAGACTTTCAGTTACCATTTTTGTTGTACACGGATGCCAGTCAGACAGGCTTGGGGGCAGTACTGGCACAGATACAAGATGGAAGGGAGAGAGTGATCCCTTATGCAAGTAGAAGCCTCCGTCCAACAGAAAGAAATGATAAAAACTATAGCTCATTCAAATTAAAACTGTTGGCGTTGAAATGGGCTATAGTAGAAAAGTTTCGGGAATATCTTGCTGTGTCTCCCTTTACGGTGTTTACAGATAACAATCCACTGGCTCATTTGAATACAGCAAATCTGGGTACAGTGGAGCAACGATGGGCGGCCCAGCTCGCAGGATTTCAGTTTGAGGTGCGATATAGACCGGGGCGGACAAATGGAAATGCTGATGCCCTCTCCAGGTGGCCTGTGAATGAGACTTCTGTCAGGACTACAGAGGATGGGATAGCCCCATGTGGTGAGGGTGGATATGTAGCATCTAAAGTGGTCCGTGCCTGTGTCCATGCTTTTGTTCCAGTGGTTGAAGATGTCGTACTGGAGGAGGGTCAGAAGATGGAGGCAGGGACACAAATAAAGAAAGACAGAGTTGGCCCCAGCTTGCTGGCCGAGTGGGTGAGGGCACAGCGGAATTGTCCAGTGGTGTCACGACTGTGGGTCTATATGGACAGAGGAAGAGGGCCAGTTCCAAAAGAGCGAGCAGCTGAAGATCGGCCCACTCAAGTGCTGCTGCGACAGTGGGCCCGCCTCTGGGTGGATCAGGGGCTGCTGTGCAGGGAGGTATGTGATCCAAAGACATTTGAAAAATGGAAACAAGTGATTGTACCTCAGTGTCTGCAGAATCAAATCCTGGGATGGGTGCATGACCATGCAGGACACCTGGGAATGGAAAAGACCCTGGGCTTGGCCCGTCGACGTTTCTTCTGGTCAGGACTGGCGCGAGGAGTGGAGAAGTGGTGTCTTCAATGTGCTCGTTGCAATCTGCATAAGACTCCAGCTAATAAAGTGAGTGCCCCCCTTGTATCTATACAATCAGAATACCCTCTGCAGATTGTTTCTGTCGACTTCCTGTCACTGGAGACTTCACGCAGTGGAATGTGCAATATTCTAGTAATGATGGATCACTTCACTCGTTATGCAGTTGCAGTGCCAACTTTGGACCAAACTGCAGTGACTACCGCAAGGGTGTTGTGGGGACACTTTATTCAGCCTTTTGGGGGGTTTGATCAGCTGCACTCTGACCAGGGCCCCAATTTTGAATCAAAAGTCATCAAAGAATTATGTTCATTGTACAACATCAGTAAGTCTCACACGACGCCCTATCACCCAGCAGGAAATGGACAATGTGAGCGCTTTAATCGGACATTGCTGAGTATGCTGGGTACATTAAGGGACGACCAGAAGGAGAACTGGGATCAGTATGTGGCAGAGTTGGTACAGGCATACAATAATTCACCCCATTCCTCTACAGGGTATACCCCTTATTTTCTAATGTTTGGCCGTCATGCAAAATTGCCCATTGATGTGATGCTGGGCCGGGGAGATGAATTCTCAGGCACAGCTGGTAGCTGGGTGCATCACCACCATGAAAGACTAGTGACTGCCTATAATCAAGCCAGAAAACACGTTCAGAAGGCTCAAGTGCATCAAAAGAAGGGGTTTGACCGTAGGGTTAAGGGGGAACCTTTGTTGGTGGGTCAGAGTCATGGTATTGAATAAGAGGGACAGGGTAAATTGGATGATAAATGGGAACGGAATATATATATATAGTTACGTCACAACCTAATCACGATATACCCGTTTATGTGGTTAAGAAGGAAAGGGATGATGGTGGCGAGAGAGTGTTGCATCGCAATATGTTAAGCCCATGTAAGTTTGGAATTTCCTTGCCCTCAGAGGAGGAAGAAGTAGAGGTCTTGCATCCTAATTCTAATGTCAATCCTATGAACAGTAATTGGTGTATGTATCCTTGGGTGGGGGGTTGTCTTACAGGTCTGCCAGTACCCACACAAAAGGATGGAGAGACTGCCCGTAATATGGACATTGATGAAGCAACATTACAGACTGCACAGGGGGAAAATCCTTCTTGTTCACATGCTTCACAGGTCGAATGTTTAAGACGATCCACTCGGGCCACGCAGGGCCTGTTGCCTCAACGTTATAGAATGTGAAGTATTCGAGTGAGAATGTGCGGACACATTTAGAGTAGGGGGGCGGATGTAAGCTGCTCATCCCGAATAAGGGGAGTGGCAACGCTAGTGGCGTCCACAGTGCTTTCCTCATGATGTGTCGGGGAAGGGAAACACCTGTGTTGCATTAGCAATCAGGGATCAAAGCCATAAAGGTATGATGTATTTGTTGTTTGTGAGGGTTTTTGGGCTGCTGCTGAGTTCTTTGCCGAGGCTGCCGTGCCGTGACGTGGGTTGGAGATAGACGCGTGCGAAGAGACTGGGAGGGATATTTTGTTGGGGTTTTCCCCTTAAGTTTGGCGGCCGCCACTGATTTCCTTGAATGCGGGAACCCACGTCCGGTAGCGGGTAAGGAAGCCAGCAGTAGTACACTTTCATTTTATGTTATTGATGTGTGTATTGGTATTGCGTATTGCTATGTTCGCCGGGGAGTCCCTAATTTATGTGTGTAACTACTGGTCCCCCGGCGCTATTTGTGTGTAAAGTGAGCGCGTGTGTGAGCAAGGGGGTAGGAGAGCAGGTTACCTCCCATATGACTCTTTTACTGTAGCTATTGACGACGGCCATGTATTTAGCGTGAGTGGTATTGATGGTATGTCCTGATATGTGGTGTGTATTTATTGGTGTGGTATTTAAGTGATTTATATGACTTTGAGGTTTGCAGTGCAATGAAATTATGCATGTTATAGGTGATCACATGAATTGATTTAATGCATGTATTTAATAACCTTGATAACCCCGTGCTGAATATATTGTTCTGTTTGATTGATGCTTTATTTCTCTTTAAGCTTATTGATTAAATGTCATCATTAATTACAAATACATGATTAGAATTGTACCTGTCATTGCATCAACCTGCTGTCCCCCCTGGGTTTTAATACTGTGATTGTTCAAAAATAAAATTGTTATTTATATCTAAGGAATTGTGTACTTGAGTGTTTTCCTTGGTTATTGAGCCACAGAAAATAATTGGTCCAGTAGAGAACCTGTAAATCACCCTAATCCAAATTGGGTGGTTACATGAGTCACGTTTTTTTAATATTCGATTAGTTTATTTAATTATAGAATATAGGTTGTGCGATTATTCTTTAAAATAAACTCCATGTTTTCGGTGCTGATGCGGTGACGCGTTCATAACTAGAGGGTGGCGCTGCCAATAACTCACATAGCCTAACAGCTGTCACAAAGAACCGGCAAAAGTAATGATTATGAATGTGTCAAATATATCAATGAGACATTTTAATGGAATAACTAATGGAATAGTATTGTTAAATTTGCTGATAATCGGGTGACCAGATCGCAAACCAGAATTTAAAGCCGACAAAGCTACTATGGGTTCACGCCATAAACGGGTTCACGCACAACTCTCTCTCATTCGTCGTGACGTTATAACATTTTGTCTCGTCTCGTTTTGGTCAACGAAAATGAAGAGACATTTTAGCATAGTTTTTATTTTGTAAACCACATTTAGTCTCGTTTTTAGCCTATTCGCAGGGCCGGCCCTGACCAATTTGCTGCCCTAGGCAAGATTTTACCTGGTGCCCCATGCATCACAGCCCATTTCACCCCGTCATTGTGTTCATGATTATTTAGCCTACATATACATATACATACATTACAGCCTAAACACAAATAGCAAGAGCATTACATCTAGCACTCAAGTCACCTTTATTAATATAGCGCTTTTTATAATACAGATTATTTCAAGGCAGCTTTACAGTGATAACAGGAAAATAACGCAAAAAAGTTTGCTTCTCCTGTACAGCAGATCTAGAAGAAAATAGTGTCATAGTCCAGTTTAAGTAAGTTCAGTGATGGTTTATTTTTGTTGCAAATAAGTTATTAATTTAGTTCATTTAAATATAGCCACTCTGGATAAAACAGTGATGTCATCGTCCAAATGTCATTCATGCACAAACAATTAGAGCACTAGCAAAAGTGTTTATTTTCCAGTTGATGGTAGCAATCTTCCACTAAACTATGGCACGTTTCATGTTTTCACCATGAATGAAACTGAGAAATGTATTCTTTAATGTGAATTTTACATAAAACATTGCTATTTTAATAAACCTGTATATAAATATCATTACTAATTTGGGCAAAAAAAAAAAAAAAAAAAAGCCATATATCCCCTCCAAAACTGCACAAAGAGTAAAACATTAATTTAAAAAGTGATAGTAGGCCTTAAATGCGTCTAAAAAAACTGACATGATTGTTACAAAATCACACTGTCTGCGGCCTCTGGAGAACTCAGAACAACTGCTAGCATAAAGTTTAAGGTAAAAATAACTGCCATTAAATTGTATCTTACTACTATGCGATTAGATAAACTGTTCATTTATTCCATCACTTTACCTCTGTCTTTATCCCCTTTTATCCTCTTTTCTTCTTTTTGGCACTGTATCTATCGCAGACTATAATGCTAATTTATAATGTGTCATGTAAATTCGGCCATCCGTCACAATCAGGAAACTTTCACCGTGTCTACACCTGGCGCGAGCTGCCAGGGCCCGTTTATAATGTGCCTCAATCCTGAGCGAGTAATTGTAAGTTTTGAGCACAGAGAACTATATTTTGCAAGCACATTACATTATATTTTGAACAGAAATTAACAATCGCAAAAAAAAAAAAATGTGTTTGAGCAAAGGAAAAAACGATTCCGTGCTCAATAAATGTATTTGCTTGTTTGCAATTATCCATATTAACGTGCAATAATAACCCCTCTCACGCAGTTTATTCAGGTACGTGCTCTCTCACAAACTTATTCTCTGCGCTCCTGTCAAGTCCCTCTCTCTCTCTCAACCTCTTAATTCTGTGCGCGCTCAACTCTTGACACACACGCTCGCTCAACTCGCTCAACTTGCAACAGCGTTACAAGTGTGCCACAAAATCAGCCAATTGGAAAATTAAAGGTCAATTGTGATTGGCTGTTGGTCTCCAATCAAATCGCTAGTAGAACCAAAGCCCGTCTTGTAGAACTATATATCCATATATAATCCTTTATTAGATGATATCTATGGAACTATCTACAGCATCCCGGAAGCTTACTGGAAAAAAAAAAAATAACTGACTACAGCGAGACTAATGGATTAAAACACATTTTGGTAAGTATTTTTTTTATTATTATTAACTTAAAAGTGCCTTGTTAGTTTTGTGTATTATAATGCTGTTGCATGTTGTTTAACTTACAATATTAAATCTCCTATTGTGACTAAAGTTAGTTTGACTTATCCTTTTCAAGCATTCTAATGCTAGCACAGAATGTCATCAGAACAGCAACACCTAAATGTCACACCACTTTAGTCACAATAAGAGATATACTATTTTAAGTTAAACAACACAACAGCATTATAAATTATAAGCTGAATCTCTGGAGGAGTGTCATAATATTCCTCTGTCACACAGCCTATAGCTGTCAATCACCTCACACAATGACCTCACTCTTAAAACTGACATTTTCCGAACAATTAAACAAAATTTGCCCTCCAACTATTAGGCTAATGTCTGTAATGTCTGTGATCTAAAGAAAACCATCATTATAATTATTATTTTAATTATTATTTTTGTGTATTATAATTTATAATACACAAAACTAACAAGGCACTTTTAAGTTAATAATAATAAAAAAAATACTTACCAAAATGTGTTTTAATCCATTAGTCTCGCTGTAGTCAGTTGGTTTTTTTCGAATTTTTTTTTTTCAGTAAGCTTCCTGGATGCTGTAGATAGTTCCATAGATATCATATAATAAAGGATTATATATGGATATTAGGGGTGGGGAAAAAAATCGATTCTTAGATGAATCGCGATTCGGGACGTGGACGATTCTGAATCGATTCACAAATGTCAAAAATCGATTTTCTAAAAAAATAAAATAAATAAATCTAATAACGTAACATTGAAGGAACGCAAAAGGCGGAACTCTGAAGCGGACGTGCAGTGCGCGGACAGTCTGTGGCGTGCACATAACAGACGCATGATGGCTGAGCGCCAAATCCGAACGGCACCAGAGAATGTCTTCGTTAAAAGCTAACGTATGGAACATTGGCAATTTCATTGTGATCTATTTAGTATTTTTTTGTATGAGAGCTAATTTCTGTATTGTTTAGTTTTCACATCAATATGCTGTGTAAACCGATCTGATCTGTATGCAATATGTGCAATGCCAGTCACAAAAAGTTACATTTTGACTGTAAGTTACTCTCTGCAGATGTTCATTCACTTTCTTTGCTATTTTTGATTGTGGTATACAGCAAACATTTCAAGTCATAACTCTTTATTATTTAGTTGTGTATAAGTCAAGAGCGACTTTGTATGTTACTAATTATTCAGAATATGCATAAGTCCACAAGCATTATACGTTATGATAGCTTCTGGTACATAACTCTATATTTTTGAACGAAAACTGTTTGTGAATTTGCTACAGCAAAATGTTTTTTTTTTTTTTTTGTCTGAATGATTATATTGCTCATTGGAAATTACAAGAGGATGTTGGTTAGAAGTCTATTATTAAATGCTAGAGATTCAGAATATGCAGAAGTTTGTATTAATTTACTACAAGTATGCTGCTAGTACAGGCACACATTTATTTTCCTGTTGGTTCTCAGCAATGTTGGGACATATGCTGGCAAATGTAACCTTACAGTTGACTTGCCAAATCACTTCCATTTGTTTTATTAATACAATTAATATAGGAAGTATTGGAAGTAAGTTCGTTATGGGTCATCATAAATACTTTGCTTTAAAAGTACCAAGTAAAAATATTTTTTCAATGTTTTTGATAAAAGGCACTTCCCTGAGAATTGAACTTAATAAATGTGAAAAAGACACTTTAATGTCTCCGTTTGTCATTCTGTATTGCAAAGCAGATGAGAGTAGATCATGATCAGAAACCTGATTAGAAATCATTATGAATAAAATCGAATTGTTTTGAATCGAAAATCTTTTTGAATCGAAAATCGATTTTGAATCGAATCGTGGCCTCAAGAATCGGAATCGAATCGAATCGTGAGATGGTAAAAGATTCCCACCCCTAATGGATATATATGGATATCTATGGATAGTTCTACAAGGGCTTTGGATCTACTAGCGATTTGATTGGAGACCAACAGCCAATCACAATTGACCTTTAATTTTCCGATTGGTTGATTTTGTGGCACACTTGTAATGCTGTTGTAAGTTGAGCGAGTTGAGCGAGCGTGTGTGTCAAGAGTTGAGTGCGCACAGAATTAACCCTCATGTGGTGTTCGGGTCATTTTGACCCGGAAAGAATTTTCTTTTACCCCAAAATACTAGTTAATGTTAACGCCTGGGTTCAGCTGCGATTAAAATAATTTCAAATGTAAAAAGCTTGGTTAAGATATAAAAAAATATCGTTCTCAACTATATAGTGGATCAGTAATTTATATATAGTGGCTCAGTATTACAAAAATTTAAACACAAATTGAAAACCGTATGGATGCTTGTTTTATCTATGTACCGGCTTGGTACAGCTATATTCGACTTGCGAAAACTGGGTTCTCTTACGAGAGGTTCTCTCGTATTGCGTAAGTTGCTTACGCTTCGGGAAAGTCTCCTTTCTCGAGATACTGAAGCCAAAAAATTATCCTTAATTTTTTAAAATTTTGTCAACGCAGTGCGGCAGCCTGCAGACCTAGGGCAGGCGACTCGCGTGCCCATTGGCTGCTCTGCGGCAACTGCAGCAGCCTATCGCTGAGCCCTAGGCGTGACGTCACGTCCAATGAGCGCGCTTGGTGCGCTTAATGCGTCACAGCCCGTCATTAGGGGTGTGGCTTAGCGTATATAAGCAGGGCTCAGAGGCTGCTTCACTGATTTCTGTCTCTTCAGCGAAGCTCTTCGCATCGCTGATCTCTGAGGAAGCCGCCGTCGAAGCAAGCGACCAGCACGCCGAGGATCTCAGCCTGAGGACGCCGGCCGCTTCGCCGCCTTCAGCCTTCCCTGCCTGCTGTGCTATCCGGCACTATATCCTTTTCCGCTCTGTGTTGTGTGTTTGTGTGTTCGCCCCGCGACACACTTGCATCTAAAAGAGCGCGAGGCGTTGTTGCAAATGCCTCGCTCATCCTGTGGCTCGTGCAGAGCCGTGCTCAGCGACGGAGACCGCCACGTGGTGTGCGCTCTCTGCCTGGGCTTCGACCACGCAGCCCGCGCTCTCTCCGAGAGCGAACAGTGTGAGGAGTTACCGTTGTCGACCCTACGGGCTCGACTCGCTAAATTTGAAGAACCTCCACCTTCTCCGGCCACTTCTTCCGGGCCACGTAAGAAGAAACGTCGCTCTCAAAGGCCGCCTGAACCAGACGCTACAGCTGAGTGCTCGCCGGAACCTCTCCCGCGAGCCTCGCTTTCTCCTTCTCCCCCGCCATTCACCGACGCGCAGCGGCCGGCTTCTGCCCGCACTGCCGTCGTCCTGGGAGATGATGCAGATGACGCCGCTGACAGCTGCTCTCTGCTCGCGTCTGACAGCGAGGATTGGTCGGGCTCTCACCGCTCCGCCTCCTCGACTTTAGAGTCTGGCAGATCCCGCGCCAATGTCGACGCGGAGCTTCTCCGCCTCCTCACTCAAGCGGTCGAAAGGATGGGACTGGATTGGTCCCCACCTAAGGAGCCGGCGCCCAATTGTCTCGACGGGTGCTTTCTACCTAGCCGCCGCCCAGCGCCTGCCTCTAGGTCAGCACCCTTCCTGCCTGAGCTCCACGCTGAGCTCTCTAAATCCTGAAATGCGCCATTCTCCGCCAGACTCCGCTCGCCAGTTTCCTCGGCTCTCTCCCAAGTGGACGGGGCCGCCGAAAACGGCTATACTGGTATCCCCGCCGTTGAGGAAGCTGTGGCAACGCACCTTTGCCCGCCGTCTGCTAGATGGCGCTCAAAGTCTGCCCTGCCGTCCAAAGCCTGCAGGACTACTTCAGCTCTCGCCGGCCGCGCTTTCGTCGCCTCCGGCCAGGCTGCTTCCGCCCTGCACTCAATGGCTATACTTCAGATCCTACAAGCCGACCTCCTCCGTGAGCTGGACGAGAAGGGCTCGGATCAGTCAGCTTTAACGGATCTGCGCAGCGCTACGGACCTTGCGCTCCGTGCTACCAAGACCGCTGCACAAGCCATCAGCAGATCTATGGCCGCGCTCACCGTCATCGACAGGCATCTTTGGTTGACGCTTGCGGATATGAGTGAGTCAGAGCGCTCTGTGTTCTCAATGCCCCACTCTCGCCCACCGGCCTCTTCGGCCCTGCGGTCAGCGGGATAGTGGATCGCTTCTCAGAAGTACAGAAGGCGTCGCAGGCTATGAACCTCTTCCTGCCCCGCCGCTCGAGCCCAGCCACAGGCCGCTCTCAGACTCAGCCTCCTGTGCGCAGCTCTACACAGCGCTCTTCCCGGCCTCCCAGCACTTCGCAGCGACGCCAGGGCGGCCGCCCTAGGTCGCGCTCGACCAGCCGTCACAGACCGCCGCCCCCCCGGGGCCCGCGGCCCAAGATTGCGTTGAAGTCGGAGCCCGCGAAGTCCTCCTAGCATCTCCAAGGAGGAAGAGATGGTTGAGTCCCGCTACGGCCGGACCGCCATCAAAGCGCCCAGCTCTGTCAGTCCCCTCTATTCAGGCTACTGCAGCAGCTTACACCGCAGCCAACGAGCCAGTAATACCACTCGCTCGCCTGCACACAAACGCCGTTTTCACGGCGACCCAGATAAATCTCAAAAAAGAGTATAAGTGCTTTAAGTGTAGAAAATGTGCCCACACCCATGTGCTCACTGCTTCACACAAGTACGGTTCCCATGGTAACGCGCTCAGAGCGCTCTCTCATAAAGCGGACACACGCCGCTCGAGTATTAAGTGTAGTAAATGTGCCCACAACTCTGTGCTCACACCTACCCGCTGCTCGCACTGCCACTCAGTTACCTCAAGTTGCTACGGCTCAGGCCGAAGGGATGTTAAGTGTAGAAAAAGTGCCCACTCCCGTGTGTTCACTGCTTCACACAGACAGGGTTCCCATGGCAACGCGTCCAGAGCGCTATCTCTTAAAGCGGAAACACTCCGCTCGAGCATTAAGTGTAGTAAATGTGCCCACATCTCTGTGCTCACACCTGCCCGCTGCCCGCTCTGCCATACGGGTTACAGACCCTCTAAAGCTCCCAAACACTGGCCGTGTTATAAGTGTAAATCCTGCGCCCGCTCACGAGCACGCGCACCCACTTTCAGACACCATAACCCCCACGCCGCTCTCGCGCCAGGGGTGTTTGACAGCAGATCGCGCTCCATCCTCCGGGATCGAGCTACTAAACGCTGTTCAGCTGGCCAACTCTGTTTATCAGCCCCCGTGTCCGAGCACCGGCGGCGCGCGCGCCGCCCCATCCTCTCTGAGACAGGTTCCCCATTCCGCGCAGTGCCGTGATCTGAACCCAGAGACCATTCGACCCCTAGCTATGCGTGCAAAAGCATGGGAAGCTATTCAGGGCGCGTCAGAATGGGTGCTGAACACTATAAGACACGGCTATTCGCTTTAATTCGCTCGTCGCCCTCCGCGCTTTCGAGCGCAGGCGGAGACGTAAGTGAGTTTGGAAGCAGCGCACCTGCTTCAAGCAGAAATAGCAAAGCTGCTGCGCAAAGGCGCCATAGAACAGGTTCATCCTTCCCTGAGCGAGTCAGGCTTTTACAGCCGTTATTTCCTCGTTCCCAAGAAGGACGGAGCATTAAGACCTATTTTAGATCTGAGACATCTGAACAAGGCTCTCATGAGACGGCCGTTCAAGATGATTACAACCAGACAGATCCTTGCGCAGATCCGCCCAGGAGACTGGTTTATCTCTCTCGATCTGAAAGACGCGTATTTCCAGATCCAGATAACTCCCCGTCACAGGCCATTCTTGAGATTCGCCTTCGACGGTCGAGCTTATCAATACACAGTCCTGCCGTTCGGCCTGTCTTTAGCACCCCGTACATTTACGAAATGCATGGACACGGCTCTCGCTCCCCTGAGAAGTCAGGGAATGCGAATTCTGAACTATCTGGACGACTGGCTTGTTCTAGCGCAGTCAGAGACAGAACTTGTGTCTCACAGAACAGCGCTTCTCAGCCATCTGGAAGGTCTGGGTCTATCGGTCAATTGGACCAAGAGCTCGCTCTCGCCCCCTCAGTCAATTTCCTTTCTTGGAATAGAACTGGACTCGGTGGCTATGACGGCCAGATTGTCGGAGCAGCGCGCGCGCCGCATCCGTCTCCTCGCCGCATCCTTCAAAAAAGGCAGCCGGGTTCCGCTGAAAGCATTCCAGCGCATCCTGGGGCATATGGCCTCAGCTGCGGCAGTGCTTCAGCTGGGCTTACTGCGCATGCGCCCGCTTCAACGCTGGCTGAGAACGCACGTACCCCATCGAGCCTGGGCGGCTGGCGGCTCGCTAATCAGAGTGACTCAGGGCTGCGTCTCAGCCCTGCAGCCCTGGCTAGCAGCCGAATGGTATCACACTGGAGTGACTATGGGAGTGATCTCACACCGGAAAGTTGTCTCGACAGACGCATCCAACCTAGGTTGGGGAGCGCTCTTCGAAGGCAGACCGGTCTGTGGCCGCTGGTCAGACCAGGAGAATCTCCTACACATAAACTGTCTAGAGATGCTCGCGGTCGAGAAAGCGCTCAAACACTTCCTCCCATTCCTCCATGGTCACCATGTTCTAGTCCGCACGGACAATACATCAGTAGTGGCCTATGTGAGTCGCCAGGGCGGTGTCAGATCAAAGATGCTCTGCGCCCTGGCGGAACGCCTCCTCGTATGGGCTCAGCACTATCTGCGCTCTCTGAGAGCATCGCATGTGCCTGGCCATCTGAACGAGGGCCCCGACAGACTGTCCAGGGACAACGTTCCCCCTGGGGAGTGGTCTCTACACCCCCAAACAGTCCAGTCACTGTGGCGCCGCTTCGGCAGAGCGAAGGTCGACCTCTTTGCGTCAAAAGACAACGCTCACTGCCCAGTATTCTTCTCAAAGAGCGAGGACGCGCTGGCCCAGACATGACCCAGCGGCCCGCTATATGCTTTTCCCCCGGTCTCTCTGCTGCCTCAGGTCATCAAGAGAGTCAGGGAAGCGCGCCACACAGTGCTCCTCATAGCCCCGTTCTGGGAGAACCAAGCTTGGTTCCCGGAACTCATACAACTGGCAGATTCAGCCCCTTGGCCGATTCCGGTGCGGAGAGACCTTCTCTCTCAAGCCCGCGGCTCGATCTGGCATCCCCACCCAGAGCGCTGGTCTCTGCATGCGTGGAGCCTCAACAATTACACGCTGATCTACCAGAAGGGGTGATGAACACGATCATACAGTCTAGAGCTCCCTCCACGAGGCGGCTCTACACGTCTAAATGGTCGGTGTTTAACAAATGGTGCACTGCCAAAGGGCTCGATCCACAGACATGTGGGGTTTCGCAAGTTTTATGCTTCCTTCAAGAGCTGCTGGACGCCGGCAGGTCCCCCTCCACGCTCAAAGTTTATGTCGCGGCCATTTCAGCGCTCTCTGTCTCAGAGCCGGGCCGCGCATTAGGAAGGAACGAGTTCGTCATCCGCTTCCTTAGAGGAGCGAGGAGGATGAACCCCCCGCGACCCCCTTCGGTTCCTATGTGGGATCTTTCACTGGTCTTAGAAGCCCTGAAAACACATCCCTTTGAACCCGTGGAAACTGTGGATATGAAATACCTCACGCTCAAAACCGTTTTTCTGATAGCACTGTTTTCAGTCAAACGTGTGGGAGACCTTCACGCGTTATCCATTAACGCCGCGTGCCTCGAGTTCGGACCCAATGACTCTAAAGTTATTCTCAGGCCGAGGCATGGGTACGTTCCCAAAATATTGGGCACTCCCTTCAGAGCGCAGGTCATTTCTCTCTCAGCCCTGCCGATTTCTATCGCGGTTGCTTATGCGTCTAAAAACCTGCAGTGCCCACTGGGCATTCGAGCGCACTCCACCAGAGGCATGGCCTCATCGTGGGCGTGGTCCAGCGGGATTCCCATTCATGACATTTGTGCAGCGGCAGGCTGGGCCTCCCCCTCCACATTTGTTAGGTTTTACAACCTGGAAGTTCCCGCCTTGCAGGCTAAAGTGTTATCAGTCTAAGTCTCGCGTAGCCAGCCCACTGTCTGTGCGCGGGTTACGTTGTATGATTTAGCTCTACTGGTTGAGCTGCACTACGTGGGAAGTGTCAGTTTGGACCGGCTGTGCCGCTCCATGCCCCCATAGTATGTGCTTGTTACTGTGCTATTTTGGCCGCCCAGCTCCGCTATCGCGTTCCCCGGGCTTTCCCTGGGACTCATTCAGAGGATGCTGGGCGCGCGCACGGCGTTGACAAGGGAGTTCCCGAAGCGTAAGCAACTTACGCAATACGAGAGAACCTCTCGTAAGAGAACGTACTCGGTTACTGACGTAACCTCTGTTCTCTCTAGAGAGGGAACGAGTATTGCGTAACCCGCCGTGCTCACGCCACGAGCTCATTTCGCTTCATGCGACAGAAACCAGTGAAGCAGCCTCTGAGCCCTGCTTGTATACGCTAAGCCACACCCCTAATGACGGGCTGTGACGCATTAAGCGCGCCAAGCGCGCTCATTGGACGTGACGTCACGCCTAGGGCTCAGCGATAGGCTGCTGCAGTTGCCGCAGAGCAGCCAATGGGCACGCGAGTCGCCTGCCCTAGGTCTGCATGCTGCCGCACTGCGTTGACAAAATTTTTAAAAATTAGGGATAATTTTTTGGCTTCAGTATCTCGAGAAAGGAGACTTTCCCGAAGCGTAAGCAACTTACGCAATACTCGTTCCCTCTCTAGAGAGAACAGAGGTTACGTCAGTAACCGAGTACGTTCAGCTGCATGTCCAACTTGGCTAAAATTTTCAGAAATGTTCATATTTTGGTTTCAGAAATCAGAAAGTGATTCTAACATGATTTTGAACATGATGACGCAACAAGCCTGTTGTGAATTAGAATATACAGTGTGTATATATATATATATATATATATATATATATGTCCTCACATACGACATGACCCAGGGTGGGCGACTCTGGCCCTCGAGGTCAGCTGTCCTGCAGAGTTTAGCTCCAACACTAATCAAGCACACCTGAAAGTTTTCAGGATTACTCAAATTGTTTGATTAGGGATGGAGCTAAACTCCTCAGGACAGCTGACCTCGAGGGCCAGAGTTTCCCACCACTGCTCAAGGCTGAGCGTCCACGTGTCACATGCTCTGTTAACCTGAAATAAAAAAATAATTCACTGAATTACAATATACAATATTTCAATTCACTGAATACCGATCAGTATTAAATGAGTCAGGGGTTGGATGAGGTCCCTCTTGACATCAGCCACTTTGGTAGTTAAAGAGTAGGTCACAGACAACAACAAAAACTGTCAGAGGCTTTTTTTTTTGTGCTTTTTAGTCCATTCCTTCACAGGGAATGAAAGCATGACGTTACTAGCATTCTGTACTACCAACTGAGCTCCAGGAACACTTCATTTAATCACTATGTGTGAACACGTCTTAAATGTGAGGCAATTCAAAATATAATTTGTGTTCACCAGTTCAACATAATCAGAATTCTGCAGTTTATTTTATTATTGTTTTATCTTTTGTTTAATCCCCTGTTTTATGGTGTAAACACCTTCTACCTTATTTTATTTATTCTCAGGTTAAGGTAAAGTAAGTCAAATTCATTCTAAATAATAAGTATTTGAATGTCCATACTCACAACTTAGAAGAAAGACTTCTCCGTGGTTTAGTTCAGTTCGACTCTTTCATAAAGCAGAGACTTGTGGCAAGTTGGTTCTTTTTATATCAATTATTAGTAGTTTATTTTTACAATAATAATTGTTTTACAGATGTAGGGAAGATGTAATATGTTTCTCCCAGCCTTAGGGGGGCGCTGTGTTCTATGAGTGTTTCACTGTGTGAGTGAGCCCTTCTTCACATGGGTGGAGCTGTTGTTAATTCAGTTCTATTTTCCTTGTGAAAATGTAAGATGTTCTCTGTTACATCTATTACATTTCTTTAAAGTTCCCGTTCTATGTGATCCCATGTTTCAAACTTTAGTTAGTGTGTAATGTTGTTGTTAGAGTATAAATAATATCTGTAAAATTATAAAGCTCAAAGTTCAGTGCCAAGCGAGATATTTTATTTAACAGAAGTTGACTACAAAAAACGGCTGGATTGGACTACACCCCTCTACATCCTGCTTTAATGATGTCACTAGAACCGTAACCTCCGCCCACAGGAACACAGGCGTATTGATGGCGAAATGTCAACAGACGTGGTTGATGTTTATCTATAATCGGATACCGCAAAAGTTTAATTCGAAGTTGTTAGTTTGCTCTGTCCATTTCACCACGGACTGTTTTTCTAACCTGGAATAATATCAAGCAGACTTCTCTCAGCGTTTCATACTGACGAAGGGGACTATTTCAACTATATTCCAGCAAGCGGTAAGTAGTGATTTAATATGGAAGTAGCGATCACTCTTCTCATCGTTCGTTTCTCTTAGTAGGATGAAAATAATCTTACTTAAACTGTGATTAATATACAGAAAGCGATCAAAGAACAATCCCTTTCCAATCGCCCAAGCTATCAATCACACAGCGCGAGTTTATCTGGACACTTGCCAAAACTCGTTATGAAATCAATGACGCTGTTACACTGCACAACGAAGCTCTTACTGTATTTATATACCTCATGTTTGCATTGGTGAAATCATTAGTGAGAGTGCAGAAACTGCGTTGCAATGATAAGATCTTTCACGTGATCAACAGACTGTCATCTGCTCAGTGCTCATCACTGCAAACTTTTATGTGATGGGAATAGATCTAAATACTTAAAAAACTTCTCACGATTCGTTAATCCAGATAGCTGTAATAGTAAAAACGTATAATAGCTGTAATAGTAAAAGTTTTCCAGATAGTTCCACATGTAATGGCAGATATTTCATATGCAAGCATGTCAGCCAATCACAGCAGAGGGCGTTTACACTGAAGTCTCACACAGACACGCCCCTTCAAACAGAGTGTTCAAACCAGGGAATGAAATCAGGCTAGGAAATATGCCTTTTATTTCTAAATTATAACAATTTTTGATCTAAAAAACATACTAACATTATAAGGGCACCCCTGGAAACATTATAAAATAATAAAAATAATCCATGGAATGGGACCTTTAATTATATTGGCCATCCATGTTATTTGAATAAATATATTGCTGTTAAAGATGTTAACTAACATATTTGCACAGTTATTTGCGACGGATGGTTTTGTATTTCTGATATTATTTAATGGGTTTTACCTTCCATGTGATGGGGTATATTTTTCTGTATATTGTATTGTGTTTAACATTTATCTGAGTATTTTGGGTTATAGTCTTTGTATTTTGGATGCATGTGACATTTAACATTAATTGTCATATGTGGAAAGTTATTTTTCCAGTCTTTGAGAACCCCTGTTATTGAAGGCTTAATATAACTGCAGCTAGAACTGTATTGTTTTGTTTTGTGATATTGTATGCATTTTTATTTTTGATATTAGTAACTAACAGTTCTATTTTCCTTGTGAAAAGTGGCTGATGCAGAAGAGCCCAATAAATAAGCTTCACTGCTGTGACGACAACGATATTTGTGTCCTCCTCAATCAACCATCATCCAAACACAACGCAGAGACATTTGGGGGGAGCACACAGACGAAGAGGGTTAAACATATAATATCAAAAATCAAAGTAAAGTCAGAGAATGTCTAATATGGCGAGAAGTTTCACTCTCAGTACACTTCCGGCTTCTGAACTGGTTGCAGTTCCTCTCTGATTCCATATGAGGGCGCTCACAGGACGAGTGCAGAATGAATTGAGGTCTATGGCGCTATACCAATAAAAATCCACTTTTCTCAGGATATAATTTTTTGTCTAGTAATTTGAATGTTGTATCCGAAAGGAGATGCAAATAAATTACACATTGCTGGGTGGTAGATTTTTTTGAGTCACTTATTTGCTTTAAAAAGTGTTTTAAAGTGTCAATGACGTCATACACATGTACGACCAGAGATACTGCTTAACGGCAATCCTTCACTCACTCTGGTGCGTTCGCGCTCTGCACTTTCTTTTCACTCGAGGCATCGACAACACAGCTGACACAGGTAAACACACGTGCTAGAAGAGTTTTTGTTTTGTTTGTTTCTGGTCCCGCTGCGGATGACACGATGCCATCAAGCGGTATCTCTGGTCGTAATCAGTCCTTCACTGACCAATCAGCGTTCATTAGCAGAATGCTAGCGTGTTATGGGCAACAACAACTCAACCTGTAAGAAATCAAAAGGACATAAGTACTCGTTCGTTCAACTTTCGACCTAAAACCCATGTTGAATTTGCAACATCTACAATCAGATCTAAGATTTCTCAACGGCAATCGGGTGAAAGAGACAAATTTAGCTGTCTAGCCCCATTGACTCCCATTCATTTTGCACTCATGGCGATCGCCCCCAGTGGAACTCTGGTGGTACTACAACCAAAATTCGGTACAATAGAGCTTAATAGGGAGTGGGTAGGCTCTCCGTAGACGGGCTCTGGTAAAGTTCAAGAGTTGTCAGTTCACAAGCTTCGCCAGCAGGTGTCAGGCTTGGATCATCAAACAAGGGAGAGGCCGTCTTCCTTAACAGCGTCTGCCTCTCATTTGTCTCACTGTACTTTTTATAATTCATTTCATCACACCCCTTCATTACATATTCAATCACATATAGACAATTTATCCAATCCCAGGTCTGGAACAATTGTCAACTCCTTCAGTCTTTTTGTAACTTCCATAAAAGACACCTTCCTTTGCCTTGTTTTACTCTTACGAGCTCGGGCTCTCCGCCGTCTTCTCTTCTTGGTCTAGAATACAACAACCAGGTAATACTTTTTCTTTTATTTCTCTATATATATGCTTTCTAATACATAGCATTATATCTACCTAGCCTATTACTTCCTTTAATAAATGATCAAAACACAGGACACATATTAGTCATTTCAGTACTGTAATACTTCAGTAAAACATTTTCAAATAAAAACATGTCTCAGTGTCTTTATTAACAACCTATAAAACATTTTCAAATAAAAACATGTCTCCGTGTCTTTTTTAACAACCAGTAAAACATTTTCAAATAAAAACATGTCTCAGTGTCTTTTTTAACAACCAGTAAAACATTTTCAAATAAAAACATGGCTCAGTGTCTTTTTTAACAACCAGTAAAACATTTTCAAATAAAAACATGGCTCAGTGTCTTTTTTAACAACCAGTAAAACATTTTCAAATAAAAACATGTCTCAGTGTCTTTTTTAACAACCAGTAAAACATTTTCAAATAAAAACATGTCTCCGTGTCTTTTTTAACAACCAATAAAACATTTTCAAATAAAAACATGTCTCCGTGTCTTTTTTAACAACCAGTAAAACATTTTCAAATAAAAACATGGCTCCGTGTCTTTTTTAACAACCAGTAAAACATTTTCAAATAAAAACATGTCTCCGTGTCTTTTTTAACAACCAATAAAACATTTTCAAATAAAAACATGTCTCCGTGTCTTTTTTAACAACCAGTAAAACATTTTCAAATAAAAACATGTCTCAGTGTCTTTTTTAACAACCAGTAAAACATTTTCAAATAAAAACATGGCTCAGTGTCTTTTTTAACAACCAATAAAACATTTTCAAATAAAAACATGTCTCCGTGTCTTTTTTAACAACCAGTAAAACATTTTCAAATAAAAACATGTCTCCGTGTCTTTTTTAACAACCAATAAAACATTTTCAAATAAAAACATGTCTCCGTGTCTTTTTTAACAACCAGTAAAACATTTTCAAATAAAAACATGTCTCCGTGTCTTTTTTAACAACCAGTAAAACATTTTCAAATAAAAACATGTCTCCGTGTCTTTTTTAACAACCAGTAAAACATTTTCAAATAAAAACATGTCTCCGTGTCTTTTTTAACAACCAATAAAACATTTTCAAATAAAAACATGTCTCCGTGTCTTTTTTAACAACCAGTAAAACATTTTCAAATAAAAACATGGCTCCGTGTCTTTTTTAACAACCAGTAAAACATTTTCAAATAAAAACATAGCTGTGTCTGAAACCGCTCACTCGTTCACTCATTCACTAATCCCTACATAGTGAATGGCAGTTGAGTGCACTACATCAGCAAAGAGTGAACGAAAATGAGTGAGCGAATTCGGACGCTGACATAATTATCACGCGCCAGAGAGCTCGTACAATTTCGTCATAAACATTGCCTACCCATCTTTAATATTTTCTTTTTTGGCTGTATGAATTGTATGTATGTATTTTTCACGTTTATTGCGTTATTTGATAATAAAAAAAATATAATAAAAACATTTGCTTGTCATATTTATTTACTTTTTACATTTATATGTGAAAATAAAAGAGAACAAAACACTACACAACACATTTGTTTATTCAAATATAGATATAACGGTATATAAATAAATAAATAAATAAAACTGTCAAAAATTTTTGTTATTTAAACATTACTTTCCCGGGGTTTCCAGTCAGTGTCCTTCAGCTTACTCCTGAGGTAAACCAGGCATAAAATGTACTCCATCCTGTTCGTTTTCATTCTAACGAAACTTCTTTTCCTGAGGAGAAGAAAACGGCTTTTTTCCGGAAGAGCAACAGCTCAAAGGCGTGCTTTGTTAGCTCGAAGATGCCACCTATTGGTAAGAAGATGTTATTATGTATTATACAGGACACATTCAGCAATTAACTAAGTAACTGAAGATGAGGTTATTCTTCCTTCTCCTCTAAGAAACAAACATTTATCCATTTTTTATTTTTATTTAGTTTCCAGTGTTACTTATGATAATTGGCAGAACACATTTTTGTGTTTAATTTACAGCTGGATGTAGCTATTTTTCAATATATAACATCTTAATTATATAAACATATGCTTATTCTTATATGATCATATCACATCATATCAACATCTTTAATTTTATATAACACTTTTTAATGTTAACTTTTTTATTAAACGCATCCTATTACATTGACATAAAGATCATTATTGACCATTTTAGTACATTTACTCTTTCAGTCTGGCACTCGAGCTCCATACTCCCTGCTGAACCAATCAGTGCCTGTCCTCAGGTTGTACCTGGATGGGAGAAGTGACCTGAGGCCAGACTTTCGACTTAACAGGCAAACACTGACCTACCTCATTTATACACTCCGTGAGGATCGTGATCATGGTTGGGCTCAGGATATAGAAATTCTGGTCTTCATATTCTGGCTTGCAAGTGCAACTTCTTATCGGGTTGTTTGCAGAGCATTTGATATGCCCCGTTCAACAGTTCACATGATTGTCCACAAAGTCTCAAAACTGCTCCTCAGAATCAAATGCAAAGTAATCCACTTCCCATCATTAGAAGAGCTAGAGGAAATCAGCACAGGCTTCGCAAACCTGGCTGGCAGTCCTGTCTTTAGTTCAGTTGCTGGTAGCATTGATGGCTGTCACATTAGAATCAAGCCTCCATCTGCTGATTCTATGTGTTACTTAAACAGAAAATTGTTCTACTCTATACAGTTACAAGCACTCTGTGACCACCAAGGTAAATACCTGGACGTTTTTGTGGGGTATCCCGGATCAGTCCATGACTCCCGAGTGCTCAGAAACAGCACAGTCTATTTGAAGGCACTGTACCCACCAGAGGGATACCACATTTTAGGAGATGGGGGTTACCCCTGTCTTAGCCAGCCAATCTCTCTCATCACTCCATATAGAGAGCCACTACAGAATCCAACTCAGCGTCGCTTCAACTTACACCATGCGAAAGCTCGATCCATCGTTGAGAGATCATTTGGCATTTTGAAAACCCGGTGGCGGTCACTTTTCTTTAAGGCCCTTGAAGTCAAGCCAGAATTTGCTCCAGAGGTCATCACTTGTTGTACTGTACTGCACAACATCTGCATCACGAATGGTGACATCATGGAGCCAGAGGAAGAAGGACAGCTGAATGGTGATGATCCTGATGACCTGCAAGTGAGAGAGCCACAGAGTGGAGAACACACCAGAGACCGCTTGGCTGCAGCCGTTTCTGCTCCAGATGATGATGATGATGATCTTCCTCCAGCCCTAAGACATCATGATTATTTATAACATATGTTATAACCATGTATATATTATAGTTATGTTCAACTACTATATAGTTAGTATGTAATTAAATTAAAAACAAAACGAGTGTAAGTATTTTAGGTTAGTTTATGTATCTGTCGTTTTTTCCCATTTTAATTCAAATCTAAGCTAATTTAAAACATGTTATAAGTTCCTTGTTATAAGTATTATAAAATAATATAATCATATCTTAATGTGTTTAGATGTACATGCTATTGTTAATTTGCTATAACAGTTTATATTATTATAAGAATTAAAGAATCAGTTTTTTCAAAACAAACAAAAAAAACAGTAAAACTCAAAATTATTTATTTAGAAAAAGAGATTACATTTTTATACTCAATGTTCAGATTTTACATTTTTTCAACAAGTTTCTCCAGAATTGAGAGAAGTCTCTCCTCTCTGATGTCCTCTTTTCTCATTCTCTCTTCTGTTCTTTCTGCTTCCCTCTCTAAAAAATCCAGTACTGGATCTTTTCTCTGCCTCTTTGCTGGCCCTGCCTCGCCACTCTCTCTCCTGTCCTGTTGTTCCGGGTCCTTAGGGACTGAACCAAGAGAACTCACTGCAGGAACAATGGAGTCTTCCTCTGATGAGGCAATTAGGATAGGGGGCTGGATGGATGGCCTCCCACCTAATGCCTCATCCATGAGGTCAAACCACTTCCATGTTCCTGCAGTAGACTCTCCTGATTCAGTCTCAATCCCAGTAGGTGGCTTTCTTAGCTCCTAAAAATAGTTTTATAAGCAAATGATGTACAACCCAACAGTGTTTTATTATAATTATAGGCAAAAACGAATCCATCTGCTTCAGTCACACACATTTTTATCATATGTAGAGGGAACGATATATTTATCTCGTGGCCACGACTTCATATTTTCAGAGAACCACATCTATTTCTTGTGGCCACGAGTTATGTTTAGGGAACCACATGGTCCTAGCCTACTGTAGGCCTACAGCAGTCGGAGATGGAGATGACTGATGAAACAGCATTTTACTTTGAGTTAGGAATGTCAAATAAAGATATATGAGCAGAAAGCCAGCGCACAAAGGGAGCGCACACAGCGTGTTAAAGCTGTATCGCCCCAGTTTCTAAACGTCTACGTTAGCTCCTTTTATCAGGAACAAATGGCCATAACCTGTAAATAGACATAAATCATGACATTTTGTTCGTGGTAAATGTAGTGATTTCACTCATGGTTATTATATTTGACAGATTATATTTTATCTCTTGAAATGCCTTTAAATGGCAAATTAGACCAGTAAACATAGTTTTACACTTGCCCAAAAGTGACTTAAAGCCTCCACTTATTGAGTGAACTGTTCTTTCTGCCTAAATATTAGACTACTTGATTTTAAACTTGCCTTGCCTTGGATAAGATATCTGTCAAATATAGTAACCATGAATGAAATCACGTAATTTACCATGGACAAAATGTCATGACTCATGTCTATTTTGCAGGTTATGACCATTAGTTTCTGATACTATATCTATATGCTACTATATCTTTATATGACATTCCTAATTCAAAGTAAAATGTTGTTTCATCAGTCATCTCCATCTTCGACTGCTGTAGGCTATGGTTACAGACCAGTGTGGTTCCCTAAAGTCGTGGCCACGAGAAATAGATGTCATTCTCTCAAAATATGAAGTCGTGGCCATGAGATAAATATATCGATATATATATATCAAGTAAATCTGTAAATATTATCTTACCTTGTATTTTTTTTTTAAATTTTCCCACTTTTTAGCCGCTCTGGCAGGGGATACCACATCCAGCAGGCCTATCTCCTTAAGGACTGCTCTGTAACATATAACATAATGATTTACACATTAATAAATACACATCAATTAAACCGTATTATTATAATTAAACTGTTTGATTCTGAAACTCACTCCCATCCATGCTGAGCAGCGTTTCTCCGCCCAGAAAAGAGATGGCCATGGGCTGTTCTGTTAACAATTAGCACTCGTATGTCCTCATCTGTCCCTAAGCAAATTAAAATTCGTCAGTACATTATTTTCTAAGACGTAACGTTAGGTGAATAGTGTAACGTTATGCAGTTCACTAACAGATATGAAAACAATCGATCAATTTATGTTATGTACAACTGCAAATTTAAGAGTTACAGCACTAAAAGTGTCTAAAAAGTAATTACAGTACCAACAAATAAACCTGTATCATTTCGCTTCAAAATATCATTACAAAGTTTTTTTTTTAATTAATAGAAAGTTACACTTACATTTATAAAAGTTGCCGCCTCCGTTGCCTGCGTCCGCCATCTTTATTTTTCATTCGCGCTCTATCGCCTTATCGCGTTGGATTGTGGGAAATAGTGTCTCAGCAAGTGTACATCGGATGTACACTCGAATTCAGAGAGGATTGTGGGTAAAAGTAGTGAACGAATGTAGGGAATGATGTCGTTCACTCAGAATTCGGACACCACTACAAAATGGCCGACACCCTAAATAGTGCACTATATAGTGGATAGGGAGCGATTTCAGACACAGCTCATGTCTCCGTGTCTTTTTTAACAACCAGTAAAACATTTTCAAATAAAAACATGTCTCAGTGTCTTTTTTAACAACCAGTAAAACATTTTCAAATAAAAACATGTCTCAGTGTCTTTTTTAACAACCAGTAAAACATTTTCAAATAAAAACATGGCTCAGTGTCTTTTTTAACAACCAATAAAACATTTTCAAATAAAAACATGTCTCCGTGTCTTTTTTAACAACCAGTAAAACATTTTCAAATAAAAACATGTCTCAGTGTCTTTTTTAACAACCAGTAAAACATTTTCAAATAAAAACATGTCTCAGTGTCTTTTTTAACAACCAGTAAAACATTTTCAAATAAAAACATGTCTCAGTGTCTTTTTTAACAACCAGTAAAACATTTTCAAATAAAAACATGGCTCAGTGTCTTTTTTAACAACCAATAAAACATTTTCAAATAAAAACATGTCTCCGTGTCTTTTTTAACAACCAGTAAAACATTTTCAAATAAAAACATGTCTCAGTGTCTTTTTTAACAACCAGTAAAACATTTTCAAATAAAAACATGGCTCAGTGTCTTTTTTAACAACCAATAAAACATTTTCAAATAAAAACATGTCTCCGTGTCTTTTTTAACAACCAGTAAAACATTTTCAAATAAAAACATGTCTCCGTGTCTTTTTTAACAACCAGTAAAACATTTTCAAATAAAAACATGGCTCAGTGTCTTTTTTAACAACCAGTAAAACATTTTCAAATAAAAACATGTCTCAGTGTCTTTTTTAACAACCAGTAAAACATTTTCAAATAAAAACATGGCTCCGTGTCTTTTTTAACAACCAGTAAAACATTTTCAAATAAAAACATGGCTCAGTGTCTTTTTTAACAACCAGTAAAACATTTTCAAATAAAAACATGTCTCAGTGTCTTTTTTAACAACCAGTAAAACATTTTCAAATAAAAACATGTCTCAGTGTCTTTTTTAACAACCAGTAAAACATTTTCAAATAAAAACATAGCTCAGTGTCTTTTTTAACAACCAATAAAACATTTTCAAATAAAAACATGGCTCCGTGTCTTTTTTAACAACCAGTAAAACATTTTCAAATAAAAACATGGCTCCGTGTCTTTTTTAACAACCAGTAAAACATTTTCAAATAAAAACATGGCTCAGTGTCTTTTTTAACAACCAGTAAAACATTTTCAAATAAAAACATGTCTCAGTGTCTTTTTTAACAACCAGTAAAACATTTTCAAATAAAAACATGTCTCAGTGTCTTTTTTAACAACCAGTAAAACATTTTCAAATAAAAACATAGCTCAGTGTCTTTTTTAACAACCAGTAAAACATTTTCAAATAAAAACATGGCTCAGTGTCTTTTTTAACAACCAGTAAAACATTTTCAAATAAAAACATGTCTCAGTGTCTTTTTTAACAACCAGTAAAACATTTTCAAATAAAAACATGTCTCAGTGTCTTTTTTAACAACCAGTAAAACATTTTCAAATAAAAACATGGCTCAGTGTCTTTTTTAACAACCAATAAAACATTTTCAAATAAAAACATGTCTCCGTGTCTTTTTTAACAACCAGTAAAACATTTTCAAATAAAAACATGTCTCCGTGTCTTTTTTAACAACCAATAAAACATTTTCAAATAAAAACATGTCTCCGTGTCTTTTTTAACAACCAGTAAAACATTTTCAAATAAAAACATGGCTCCGTGTCTTTTTTAACAACCAGTAAAACATTTTCAAATAAAAACATAGCTGTGTCTGAAACCGCTCACTCGTTCACTCATTCACTAATCCCTACATAGTGAATGGCAGTTGAGTGCACTACATCAGCAAAGAGTGAACGAAAATGAGTGAGCGAATTCGGACGCTGACATAATTATCACGCGCCAGAGAGCTCGTACAATTTCGTCATAAACATTGCCTACCCATCTTTAATATTTTCTTTTTTGGCTGTATGAATTGTATGTATGTATTTTTCACGTTTATTGCGTTATTTGATAATAAAAAAAATATAATAAAAACATTTGCTTGTCATATTTATTTACTTTTTACATTTATATGTGAAAATAAAAGAGAACAAAACACTACACAACACATTTGTTTATTCAAATATAGATATAACGGTATATAAATAAATAAATAAATAAAACTGTCAAAAATTTTTGTTATTTAAACATTACTTTCCCGGGGTTTCCAGTCAGTGTCCTTCAGCTTACTCCTGAGGTAAACCAGGCATAAAATGTACTCCATCCTGTTCGTTTTCATTCTAACGAAACTTCTTTTCCTGAGGAGAAGAAAACGGCTTTTTTCCGGAAGAGCAACAGCTCAAAGGCGTGCTTTGTTAGCTCGAAGATGCCACCTATTGGTAAGAAGATGTTATTATGTATTATACAGGACACATTCAGCAATTAACTAAGTAACTGAAGATGAGGTTATTCTTCCTTCTCCTCTAAGAAACAAACATTTATCCATTTTTTATTTTTATTTAGTTTCCAGTGTTACTTATGATAATTGGCAGAACACATTTTTGTGTTTAATTTACAGCTGGATGTAGCTATTTTTCAATATATAACATCTTAATTATATAAACATATGCTTATTCTTATATGATCATATCACATCATATCAACATCTTTAATTTTATATAACACTTTTTAATGTTAACTTTTTTATTAAACGCATCCTATTACATTGACATAAAGATCATTATTGACCATTTTAGTACATTTACTCTTTCAGTCTGGCACTCGAGCTCCATACTCCCTGCTGAACCAATCAGTGCCTGTCCTCAGGTTGTACCTGGATGGGAGAAGTGACCTGAGGCCAGACTTTCGACTTAACAGGCAAACACTGACCTACCTCATTTATACACTCCGTGAGGATCGGGATCATGGTTGGGCTCAGGATATAGAAATTCTGGTCTTCATATTCTGGCTTGCAAGTGCAACTTCTTATCGGGTTGTTTGCAGAGCATTTGATATGCCCCGTTCAACAGTTCACATGATTGTCCACAAAGTCTCAAAACTGCTCCTCAGAATCAAATGCAAAGTAATCCACTTCCCATCATTAGAAGAGCTAGAGGAAATCAGCACAGGCTTCGCAAACCTGGCTGGCAGTCCTGTCTTTAGTTCAGTTGCTGGTAGCATTGATGGCTGTCACATTAGAATCAAGCCTCCATCTGCTGATTCTATGTGTTACTTAAACAGAAAATTGTTCTACTCTATACAGTTACAAGCACTCTGTGACCACCAAGGTAAATACCTGGACGTTTTTGTGGGGTATCCCGGATCAGTCCATGACTCCCGAGTGCTCAGAAACAGCACAGTCTATTTGAAGGCACTGTACCCACCAGAGGGATACCACATTTTAGGAGATGGGGGTTACCCCTGTCTTAGCCAGCCAATCTCTCTCATCACTCCATATAGAGAGCCACTACAGAATCCAACTCAGCGTCGCTTCAACTTACACCATGCGAAAGCTCGATCCATCGTTGAGAGATCATTTGGCATTTTGAAAACCCGGTGGCGGTCACTTTTCTTTAAGGCCCTTGAAGTCAAGCCAGAATTTGCTCCAGAGGTCATCACTTGTTGTACTGTACTGCACAACATCTGCATCACGAATGGTGACATCATGGAGCCAGAGGAAGAAGGACAGCTGAATGGTGATGATCCTGATGACCTGCAAGTGAGAGAGCCACAGAGTGGAGAACACACCAGAGACCGCTTGGCTGCAGCCGTTTCTGCTCCAGATGATGATGATGATGATCTTCCTCCAGCCCTAAGACATCATGATTATTTATAACATATGTTATAACCATGTATATATTATAGTTATGTTCAACTACTATATAGTTAGTATGTAATTAAATTAAAAACAAAACGAGTGTAAGTATTTTAGGTTAGTTTATGTATCTGTCGTTTTTTCCCATTTTAATTCAAATCTAAGCTAATTTAAAACATGTTATAAGTTCCTTGTTATAAGTATTATAAAATAATATAATCATATCTTAATGTGTTTAGATGTACATGCTATTGTTAATTTGCTATAACAGTTTATATTATTATAAGAATTAAAGAATCAGTTTTTTCAAAACAAACAAAAAAAACAGTAAAACTCAAAATTATTTATTTAGAAAAAGAGATTACATTTTTATACTCAATGTTCAGATTTTACATTTTTTCAACAAGTTTCTCCAGAATTGAGAGAAGTCTCTCCTCTCTGATGTCCTCTTTTCTCATTCTCTCTTCTGTTCTTTCTGCTTCCCTCTCTAAAAAATCCAGTACTGGATCTTTTCTCTGCCTCTTTGCTGGCCCTGCCTCGCCACTCTCTCTCCTGTCCTGTTGTTCCGGGTCCTTAGGGACTGAACCAAGAGAACTCACTGCAGGAACAATGGAGTCTTCCTCTGATGAGGCAATTAGGATAGGGGGCTGGATGGATGGCCTCCCACCTAATGCCTCATCCATGAGGTCAAACCACTTCCATGTTCCTGCAGTAGACTCTCCTGATTCAGTCTCAATCCCAGTAGGTGGCTTTCTTAGCTCCTAAAAATAGTTTTATAAGCAAATGATGTACAACCCAACAGTGTTTTATTATAATTATAGGCAAAAACGAATCCATCTGCTTCAGTCACACACATTTTTATCATATGTAGAGGGAACGATATATTTATCTCGTGGCCACGACTTCATATTTTCAGAGAACCACATCTATTTCTTGTGGCCACGAGTTATGTTTAGGGAACCACATGGTCCTAGCCTACTGTAGGCCTACAGCAGTCGGAGATGGAGATGACTGATGAAACAGCATTTTACTTTGAGTTAGGAATGTCAAATAAAGATATATGAGCAGAAAGCCAGCGCACAAAGGGAGCGCACACAGCGTGTTAAAGCTGTATCGCCCCAGTTTCTAAACGTCTACGTTAGCTCCTTTTATCAGGAACAAATGGCCATAACCTGTAAATAGACATAAATCATGACATTTTGTTCGTGGTAAATGTAGTGATTTCACTCATGGTTATTATATTTGACAGATTATATTTTATCTCTTGAAATGCCTTTAAATGGCAAATTAGACCAGTAAACATAGTTTTACACTTGCCCAAAAGTGACTTAAAGCCTCCACTTATTGAGTGAACTGTTCTTTCTGCCTAAATATTAGACTACTTGATTTTAAACTTGCCTTGCCTTGGATAAGATATCTGTCAAATATAGTAACCATGAATGAAATCACGTAATTTACCATGGACAAAATGTCATGACTCATGTCTATTTTGCAGGTTATGACCATTAGTTTCTGATACTATATCTATATGCTACTATATCTTTATATGACATTCCTAATTCAAAGTAAAATGTTGTTTCATCAGTCATCTCCATCTTCGACTGCTGTAGGCTATGGTTACAGACCAGTGTGGTTCCCTAAAGTCGTGGCCACGAGAAATAGATGTCATTCTCTCAAAATATGAAGTCGTGGCCATGAGATAAATATATCGATATATATATATCAAGTAAATCTGTAAATATTATCTTACCTTGTATTTTTTTTTTAAATTTTCCCACTTTTTAGCCGCTCTGGCAGGGGATACCACATCCAGCAGGCCTATCTCCTTAAGGACTGCTCTGTAACATATAACATAATGATTTACACATTAATAAATACACATCAATTAAACCGTATTATTATAATTAAACTGTTTGATTCTGAAACTCACTCCCATCCATGCTGAGCAGCGTTTCTCCGCCCAGAAAAGAGATGGCCATGGGCTGTTCTGTTAACAATTAGCACTCGTATGTCCTCATCTGTCCCTAAGCAAATTAAAATTCGTCAGTACATTATTTTCTAAGACGTAACGTTAGGTGAATAGTGTAACGTTATGCAGTTCACTAACAGATATGAAAACAATCGATCAATTTATGTTATGTACAACTGCAAATTTAAGAGTTACAGCACTAAAAGTGTCTAAAAAGTAATTACAGTACCAACAAATAAACCTGTATCATTTCGCTTCAAAATATCATTACAAAGTTTTTTTTTTAATTAATAGAAAGTTACACTTACATTTATAAAAGTTGCCGCCTCCGTTGCCTGCGTCCGCCATCTTTATTTTTCATTCGCGCTCTATCGCCTTATCGCGTTGGATTGTGGGAAATAGTGTCTCAGCAAGTGTACATCGGATGTACACTCGAATTCAGAGAGGATTGTGGGTAAAAGTAGTGAACGAATGTAGGGAATGATGTCGTTCACTCAGAATTCGGACACCACTACAAAATGGCCGACACCCTAAATAGTGCACTATATAGTGGATAGGGAGCGATTTCAGACACAGCTCATGTCTCCGTGTCTTTTTTAACAACCAGTAAAACATTTTCAAATAAAAACATGTCTCAGTGTCTTTTTTAACAACCAGTAAAACATTTTCAAATAAAAACATGTCTCAGTGTCTTTTTTAACAACCAGTAAAACATTTTCAAATAAAAACATGGCTCAGTGTCTTTTTTAACAACCAATAAAACATTTTCAAATAAAAACATGTCTCCGTGTCTTTTTTAACAACCAGTAAAACATTTTCAAATAAAAACATGTCTCAGTGTCTTTTTTAACAACCAGTAAAACATTTTCAAATAAAAACATGTCTCAGTGTCTTTTTTAACAACCAGTAAAACATTTTCAAATAAAAACATGTCTCAGTGTCTTTTTTAACAACCAGTAAAACATTTTCAAATAAAAACATGGCTCAGTGTCTTTTTTAACAACCAATAAAACATTTTCAAATAAAAACATGTCTCCGTGTCTTTTTTAACAACCAGTAAAACATTTTCAAATAAAAACATGTCTCAGTGTCTTTTTTAACAACCAGTAAAACATTTTCAAATAAAAACATGGCTCAGTGTCTTTTTTAACAACCAATAAAACATTTTCAAATAAAAACATGTCTCCGTGTCTTTTTTAACAACCAGTAAAACATTTTCAAATAAAAACATGTCTCCGTGTCTTTTTTAACAACCAGTAAAACATTTTCAAATAAAAACATGGCTCAGTGTCTTTTTTAACAACCAGTAAAACATTTTCAAATAAAAACATGTCTCAGTGTCTTTTTTAACAACCAGTAAAACATTTTCAAATAAAAACATGGCTCCGTGTCTTTTTTAACAACCAGTAAAACATTTTCAAATAAAAACATGGCTCAGTGTCTTTTTTAACAACCAGTAAAACATTTTCAAATAAAAACATGTCTCAGTGTCTTTTTTAACAACCAGTAAAACATTTTCAAATAAAAACATGTCTCAGTGTCTTTTTTAACAACCAGTAAAACATTTTCAAATAAAAACATAGCTCAGTGTCTTTTTTAACAACCAATAAAACATTTTCAAATAAAAACATGGCTCCGTGTCTTTTTTAACAACCAGTAAAACATTTTCAAATAAAAACATGGCTCCGTGTCTTTTTTAACAACCAGTAAAACATTTTCAAATAAAAACATGGCTCAGTGTCTTTTTTAACAACCAGTAAAACATTTTCAAATAAAAACATGTCTCAGTGTCTTTTTTAACAACCAGTAAAACATTTTCAAATAAAAACATGTCTCAGTGTCTTTTTTAACAACCAGTAAAACATTTTCAAATAAAAACATAGCTCAGTGTCTTTTTTAACAACCAGTAAAACATTTTCAAATAAAAACATGGCTCAGTGTCTTTTTTAACAACCAGTAAAACATTTTCAAATAAAAACATGTCTCAGTGTCTTTTTTAACAACCAGTAAAACATTTTCAAATAAAAACATGTCTCAGTGTCTTTTTTAACAACCAGTAAAACATTTTCAAATAAAAACATGGCTCAGTGTCTTTTTTAACAACCAATAAAACATTTTCAAATAAAAACATGTCTCCGTGTCTTTTTTAACAACCAGTAAAACATTTTCAAATAAAAACATGGCTCAGTGTCTTTTTTAACAACCAGTAAAACATTTTCAAAAAAAAAAATGGCTCAGTGTCTTTTTTAACAACCAGTAAAACATTTTCAAATAAAAACATGTCTCCGTGTCTTTTTTAACAACCAGTAAAACATTTTCAAATAAAAACATGTCTCAGTGTCTTTTTTAACAACCAATAAAACATTTTCAAATAAAAACATGTCTCCGTGTCTTTTTTAACAACCAATAAAACATTTTCAAATAAAAACATGTCTCCGTGTCTTTTTTAACAACCAATAAAACATTTTCAAATAAAAACATGTCTCAGTGTCTTTTTTAACAACCAGTAAAACATTTTCAAATAAAAACATGTCTCCGTGTCTTTTTTAACAACCAATAAAACATTTTCAAATAAAAACATGTCTCCGTGTCTTTTTTAACAACCAGTAAAACATTTTCAAATAAAAACATGTCTCAGTGTCTTTTTTAACAACCAGTAAAACATTTTCAAATAAAAACATGTCTCCGTGTCTTTTTTAACAACCAATAAAACATTTTCAAATAAAAACATGTCTCCGTGTCTTTTTTAACAACCAATAAAACATTTTCAAATAAAAACATGTCTCAGTGTCTTTTTTAACAACCAATAAAACATTTTCAAATAAAAACATGTCTCCGTGTCTTTTTTAACAACCAATAAAACATTTTCAAATAAAAACATGTCTCAGTGTCTTTTTTAACAACCAGTAAAACATTTTCAAATAAAAACATGTCTCAGTGTCTTTTTTAACAACCAGTAAAACATTTTCAAATAAAAACATGTCTCAGTGTCTTTTTTAACAACCAGTAAAACAGTTTCAAATAAAAACATGTCTCAGTGTCTTTTTTAACAACCAGTAAAACATTTTCAAATAAAAACATGGCTCAGTGTCTTTTTTAACAACCAATAAAACATTTTCAAATAAAAACATGTCTCAGTGTCTTTTTTAACAACCAGTAAAACATTTTCAAATAAAAACATGTCTCAGTGTCTTTTTTAACAACCAATAAAACATTTTCAAATAAAAACATGTCTCCGTGTCTTTTTTAACAACCAGTAAAACATTTTCAAATAAAAACATGGCTCAGTGTCTTTTTTAACAACCAGTAAAACATTTTCAAATAAAAACATGGCTCAGTGTCTTTTTTAACAACCAGTAAAACATTTTCAAATAAAAACATGGCTCAGTGTCTTTTTTAACAACCAGTAAAACATTTTCAAATAAAAACATGGCTCAGTGTCTTTTTTAACAACCAGTAAAACATTTTCAAATAAAAACATGGCTCAGTGTCTTTTTTAACAACCAATAAAACATTTTCAAATAAAAACATGTCTCCGTGTCTTTTTTAACAACCAATAAAACATTTTCAAATAAAAACATGTCTCCGTGTCTTTCCTATAAACCAATAATAATGGTTTTCCTTTATATAAAGATTTCCCTTATAAGAAATCTATTACAGTGTTTTCCTTTCTATGAATTAGTCATAAAAGAACAAATTGCATGTTTTACACAACACCCCTTATATGGGCTTTTAATAGCTTTCTTTGTGAAAGAACTTCGAGAACTTTGTGAATGGAAAATTTTTATTTATGTTTTACAATTATCCTGGTGTTCATTCTATTTTCAGCTGTTGCTCAAAGCACTTAATTTGAATTCTCAATACAACTTTCATGTTCAATATGCCACATGTTTGGTATTATGATTCACAAGTGAAAAATAAGATGGAATATCATACTCGTACGTTTTGTTAGCAAAACATATATATTAGAAAATGGAGAGATAATAAGCAGAACATTACAGATGAATTAAGTTGCTTGCGTTATGGAAAAATACTGCAATGAGTCATGAACCAGATGCATGTTTTGAATATGTTTTGAATATGTTTTAAATAGACAGGATCTGTACTAACGCTCTGTATTTTACCTTCCCTGTTATTAAACCTCATTTATATAATTTAATTTAAGTTTCTGTTAATATCATTTAATTGATTAACAAAATATATTTTTTTACGATCTAAATTTATAAGAGAGAGCATGTCATGAGATCAACATAGACTGCAGACTGGCTTTTCTAGTTAAACTCAACAGTTAATAATCCCTGTTTAAGGATACACATACAGAAAATAATGCTTGTCTTTGTTTTTTTTATTTTGTTTGCTTTTGCATTTTGTTAACTTTAACCTTTTTGTTTTAAACTTTAGTGTTGTTTTTTGTTTTTAGTTAAAAGGTTCAAATGAATAACGAATAGAAGGCAGTGTATTAAGCCAACTGGAGGCATTTACTTTTTATTAAGTTACTGTATTAAGTTAACAAGTCTTTTTTTTAAGTTACTGTATTTATAGCTTAACAGGAATAATGTTTGACTTCAGGAAGTGACGAGTCCTAAATGTTTTCTATGTTAATCTCTGTTTAATGGAAGTACAAGCTTATTGTTTCCAAAAACAACATTTGATGTTTCAGTGAAGGAAAAGCATATTCTGCATCTTTGATAAAAAGAACAAAGAATAGACTGAAACATGTTTCCTGTAAATGTTCTCTCTTCAATGAAAATTTTAATTTCAGTGTTGGTCTGGAGTTCCCCTACTGGAATTTTTTCCATTTTCTGACATCAAATCACCTGAGCTCATTGTCTTTTCATTGGATGCATTTTTTCCCCTTCTGGCCAATCAGAATCTGATGACGTTTTGACCTTATATATTAAAGTGACTTGTCTGCTCTCTCTAATTTCAGATGCACTTCAAGACAGAGAAGCAAGCCAGCCAGATCATCTTCTCCTTCATTTGCTCAGATGGCGTACGGGCATGTGTTTAGCGCCGGAGCTTCATAACCGCGGATGGGGTTCAGACATGTCTTTGGCATCGGACCCAATGCACCGCAGGCGTACAGCCGCGTATTCGGCATCGACGCACAAGCGCGGATGGGGTTCAGACCTGTCGTTGGCATCGGACCGAATGCACCGCAGGCGTACAGCCGTGTATACGGCATCGACACACAAGCGCGGCTGGGGTTCAGACCTGTCGTTGGCATCGGACCGAATGCACCGCAGGTGTACAACCGCGTATTCGGCATCGACGCACAAGCGCGGCTGGGGTTCAGACATGTCGTTGGCATCGGACCGAATGCACCGCAGGTGTACAGCCGTGTATACGGCATCGACGCACAAGCGCGGATGGGCTTCAGACATGTCGTTGGCATCGGACCGAATGCACCGCAGGTGTACAGCCGTGTATACGGCATCGACGCACAAGCGCGGCTGGGGTTCAGACATGTCGTTGGCATCGGACCGAATGCACCGCAGGTGTACAACCGCGTATTCGGCATCGACGCACAAGCGCGGATGGGCTTCAGACATGTCTTTGGCATCGGACCCAATGCACCGCAGGTGTACAGTGTCTTTTTTAACAACCAGTAAAACATTTTCAAATAAAAACATGGCTCAGTGTCTTTTTTAACAACCAGTAAAACATTTTCAAATAAAAACATGGCTCAGTGTCTTTTTTAACAACCAGTAAAACATTTTCAAATAAAAACATGGCTCAGTGTCTTTTTTAACAACCAATAAAACATTTTCAAATAAAAACATGTCTCCGTGTCTTTTTTAACAACCAATAAAACATTTTCAAATAAAAACATGTCTCCGTGTCTTTCCTATAAACCAATAATAATGGTTTTCCTTTATATAAAGATTTCCCTTATAAGAAATCTATTACAGTGTTTTCCTTTCTATGAATTAGTCATAAAAGAACAAATTGCATGTTTTACACAACACCCCTTATATGGGCTTTTAATAGCTTTCTTTGTGAAAGAACTTCGAGAACTTTGTGAATGGAAAATTTTTATTTATGTTTTACAATTATCCTGGTGTTCATTCTATTTTCAGCTGTTGCTCAAAGCACTTAATTTGAATTCTCAATACAACTTTCATGTTCAATATGCCACATGTTTGGTATTATGATTCACAAGTGAAAAATAAGATGGAATATCATACTCGTACGTTTTGTTAGCAAAACATATATATTAGAAAATGGAGAGATAATAAGCAGAACATTACAGATGAATTAAGTTGCTTGCGTTATGGAAAAATACTGCAATGAGTCATGAACCAGATGCATGTTTTGAATATGTTTTGAATATGTTTTAAATAGACAGGATCTGTACTAACGCTCTGTATTTTACCTTCCCTGTTATTAAACCTCATTTATATAATTTAATTTAAGTTTCTGTTAATATCATTTAATTGATTAACAAAATATATTTTTTTACAATCTAAATTTATAAGAGAGAGCATGTCATGAGATCAACATAGACTGCAGACTGGCTTTTCTAGTTAAACTCAACAGTTAATAATCCCTGTTTAAGGATACACATACAGAAAATAATGCTTGTCTTTGTTTTTTTTATTTTGTTTGCTTTTGCATTTTGTTAACTTTAACCTTTTTGTTTTAAACTTTAGTGTTGTTTTTTGTTTTTAGTTAAAAGGTTCAAATGAATAACGAATAGAAGGCAGTGTATTAAGCCAACTGGAGGCATTTACTTTTTATTAAGTTACTGTATTAAGTTAACAAGTCTTTTTTTTAAGTTACTGTATTTATAGCTTAACAGGAATAATGTTTGACTTCAGGAAGTGACGAGTCCTAAATGTTTTCTATGTTAATCTCTGTTTAATGGAAGTACAAGCTTATTGTTTCCAAAAACAACATTTGATGTTTCAGTGAAGGAAAAGCATATTCTGCATCTTTGATAAAAAGAACAAAGAATAGACTGAAACATGTTTCCTGTAAATGTTCTCTCTTCAATGAAAATTTTAATTTCAGTGTTGGTCTGGAGTTCCCCTACTGGAATTTTTTCCATTTTCTGACGTCAAATCACCTGAGCTTATTGTCTTTTCATTGGATGCATTTTTTCCCCTTCTGGCCAATCAGAATCTGATGACGTTTTGACCTTATATATTAAAGTGACTTGTCTGCTCTCTCTAATTTCAGATGCACTTCAAGACAGAGAAGCAAGCCAGCCAGATCATCTTCTCCTTCATTTGCTCAGATGGCGTACGGGCATGTGTTTAGCGCCGGAGCTTCATATGCGCGGATGGGGTTCAGACATGTCGTTGGCATCGGGCCGAATGCACCGCAGGCGTACAGCCGCGTATTCGGCATCGACGCACAAGCGCGGATGGGGTTCAGACCTGTCGTTGGCATCGGACCGAATGCACCTCAGGCGTACAGCCGTGTATACGGCATCGACACACAAGCGCGGCTGGGGTTCAGACCTGTCGTTGGCATCGGACCGAATGCACCGCAGGTGTACAACCGCGTATTCGGCATCGACGCACAAGCGCGGATGGGCTTCAGACATGTCGTTGGCATCGGACCCAATGCACCGCAGGTGTACAGCCGTGTATACGGCATCGACGCACAAGCGCGGATGGGGTTCAGACCTGTCGTTGGCATCGGACCGAATGCACCGCAGGTGTACAGCCGCGTATTCGGCATCGACGCACAAGCGCGGATGGGCTTCAGACATGTCGTTGGCATCGGACCCAATGCACCGCAGGTGTACAGCCGTGTATACGGCATCGACGCACAAGCGCGGATGGGGTTCAGACCTGTCGTTGGCATCGGACCGAATGCACCTCAGGCGTACAGCCGTGTATACGGCATCGACACACAAGCGCGGCTGGGGTTCAGACCTGTCGTTGGCATCGGACCGAATGCACCGCAGGTGTACAACCGCGTATTCGGCATCGACGCACAAGCGCGGATGGGCTTCAGACATGTCGTTGGCATCGGACCCAATGCACCGCAGGTGTACAGCCGTGTATACGGCATCGACGCACAAGCGCGGATGGGGTTCAGACCTGTCGTTGGCATCGGACCGAATGCACCGCAGGTGTACAGCCGCGTATTCGGCATCGACGCACAAGCGCGGATGGGCTTCAGACATGTCGTTGGCATCGGGCCGAATGCACCGAAGGCGTACAGCCGCGTATTCGGCATCGACGCACAAGCGCGGTTGGGGTTCAGACATGTCGTTGGCATCGGGCCGAATGCACCGCAGGCGTACAGCCGCGTATTCGGCATCGACGCACAAGCGCGGATGGGGTTCAGACATGTCGTTGGCATCGGACCGAATGCACCGCAGGCGTACAGCCGCGTATTCGGCATCGACGCACAAGCGTGGATGGGGTTCAGACATGTCGTTGGCATCGGGCCGAATGCACCGCAGGCGTACAGCCGTGTATACGGCATCGACGCACAAGCGCGGATGGGCTTCAGACATGTCGTTGGCATCGGACCGAATGCACCGCAGGTGTACAGCCGCGTATTCGGCATCGACGCACAAGCGCGGATGGGCTTCAGACATGTCGTTGGCATCGGGCCGAATGCACCGCAGGTGTACAGCCACGTATACGGCATCGACGCACAAGCGCGGTTGGGGTTCAGACATGTCGTTGGCATCGGGCCGAATGCACCGCAGGCGTATAGCCGTGTATACGGCATCGACGCACAAGGGCAGATGGGGTTCAGACCTGTCGTTGGCATCGGGCCGAATGCACCGCAGGTGTACAGCCGCGTATTCGGCATCGACGCACAAGCGCGGATGGGCTTCAGACATGTCGTTGGCATCGGACCGAATGCACCGCAGGCGTACAGCCGCGTATTCGGCATCGACGCACAAGCGCGGATGGGCTTCAGACATGTCTTTGGCATCGGACCCAATGCACCGCAGGCGTACAGCCGCGTATTCGGCATCGAAGCACATGCGCTGATGGCGATCAGACATGTCTTTTGGCATCGGACCGAATGCGCGGATCGCATGTTCGAAAGCAATGCCGCAGGGCTATTTTTACTGTATATGGCTTTAACTGCTGTCTATAATTTCTGATTACTTTGAAATAAATATGGTAACCATTTTTTTGTGTTTTTATTTACTTAAATGTGTGTACTTGACACTTCTCTGGTGTGGTCCAGTTAAAAGGGGTCTTCTCTAACACGACCACATGAAGAGACATCACATTCAGCGTTGTTACTTTGTACTTGACACTTTTCTGGTGTGGAAGCAAACAGACAGCCATTTGGACAGTCGCGTATTCGGCATCGAAGCACATGCACTGATGGCGTTCAGACATGTCTTTGGCATCGGACCGAATGCACCGAAGGCATACAGTCGCGTATTCGGATAACACGACCACATGAAGAGACATGTGGAAGCAAACAGACAGCCATTTGGACAAACTTTTGGACATTTGGACAACATTTGGACAAAACAGTTTTGCTGAACTTCAACAGAAGAAAGATTCTTCAGCTTGCAAAGTCTTCTTCCATAGTCTGCATTTATCATCAAGAGTGAAGCCTATTATGAGTGTAATGGGCTTGTTTTACAGATGGATTTCCACTGAATCCACTTCAGATTGGAAAACCCCTTTTAATGGCAGTTGATGTCATTCTGTGCCGTAAATCATGACCTTCAGGTAGGTTATTGGAGAACAGATATGAAAAAGGTAAGATGTTTTATCAAAAGTAAGTATTACAAGGACAATCTCAGCAATGTGTGGTTAGAGAGATCGTTTATCCAAAACATTTTCTCACCCTCATGTTGTTCCAAACAATAGTGTATGTTTTTGTCTTGATCAAATTAGTTTCATGCGGGCAGATTGAGCCAACAAAAGCCAGCCAAGAACTTTAACACCGTCACAATGCATTGAATACCTAAACACTCTTGCTTTCTAGTACCTTCCATCAGGTTTGTAAAAATGGATGATTCACTTTTATGGTGTTTTCTGATCCTGACGGGACAGAACAAAGTACAGACCAAACCGAGATGTGCTTCAGTATCACAGGTAAGTATCACTGTTTGATTTCTTCAACAGTATTTCATTGACTTTAATGAACATTTGGCACATAATGTGTTTCTCAGCATGTCTAAGTGTGGTGTGTGTGTCTTGTTTCTGCTTCAGTGACGTACATCAGGAACATTAGAAGTTTCTGTGATGGACAACGACCAGGACGTCTTGAAGAGCATTAAACAGGAAGGAGATCATCAAACCATTTCTAAATTTAATCAGAGATATTTGCTTTGATATTTTGATTTGTGTGTGTTTTCTAGCTGATATTGGGAATCTTCTGGAGCAGGTGTTTGAAGAGATTATCAGTCTCTCGCTGGTCCTGCTAAAGTTTCTACCAGCACGAGTTTGACTCGCCATTATAAAGTACTGGAAAAGCACAAGTGCACAAACCAGCTCAGACCACCCTCATGTATCCCATCATCCTTTTCAGTCCCCAATTTACTCTCCTTTTTCACTGTCCTCAGTAAGATTCAAACCACTATCCAACAGCATCTGACATTACTGATACAATCCTCTAAGAACAATTGTTACAAAACACACTTCAGTACATACGCACAATATGATTCATTCATCACAGGTGTGTCCATGCCACTGTTATAAACCTGTAATACAAGTCTGTTCATGAATTCCCCTAAGATGACAGCACAAGCACTTTATTAAAAATTCAAGTTTAATCTTGCAAGTTTCCTTGTGCTTTAGGGTTACAAACATTCCAACTGTAATAAGAACCAGCTGCATGTTTCATTTCTATGTTAACGCCCTGTACTTTACCTTCCTTGTTCTTTTGTTAAACCTCATTAATATAATTATTTTTCCTCATGAAAAGATTGTTAGTGTAAGGTGACATGAAATTATACCGCAAATCTGTGAATTCTTTTTATTTATTTTACAAAAAAGCAAAAAAAAGAAGAAACTTAGAAATTTAAGATAATTTATGTCAAGTTTATATATACAGTGCTTTTTACAATACAATTTGCTTCAAAGCAGCTTAACAGTAATAAACAGGAAAACAATGTCACAAAATTACTCAGGATTCAATCATTCTGCTATAAGGCATCTCTAATTCCAGGCATTAACTCCATTTAGTTCATCTAATCTCAAACCTTCCTTACTTCCTTTGGGCAATTCAACACGTTCCCTTATTGTTTACACAAGTAGTTTTTCTGCAGTGCTCTACTGCACAAATGCCCCAAGTGGAATATATGGATGCTCAAATTTACTGAGCAGGATAACCAAAATATAATCAGACATAAATTCAGACAAAAAATGGCACATAACTATGACTGCATTGATGTGAAGCTATTACTGACCTATATGAATTCAGATATAAATATAACAATATATATATATATATAAAAAAAAAAAAATAACAGCATATATATATAGCATTTCCCAGATCACCTATTGCACCTTTAAAGCTACACTGTGTAATTTTTTAAGTTGATTCTTAGCAAAAAACACTTTGTTCTTTCAAATTAAATGTGCTCATTCATGTGTAATTATTTCCACCAACTAATCAAGTATTCTCGTAAGCGTAGAATCTACCATTCAGAATACATACGAGCGAGTCACTCGAATGGCGGCAGCCATGTTGCGCCTCCATCTTGAAAATACATTAGCCAAAGAGGGACATATCTGGAAATTCAAGCTTCGCGTTTTCACACTCAGTGGCGCCGTGAGGAATGCGAGGGGGAGATTACTCGCAACTGCCGGCAGATTTGAAATAATACGGCCACCGTAGGAGTTAAAACGCCCTCGAAATGGGAGGAGCTAGAAAGTAATATTCAGTTGGTACAGTCATATACAATTTCACCGCTAGATGAGAGAAAATCCTACACAGAATGGCTTTAAAGGGTTAGTTAACCCAAAAAATTTAAGTTCTGTAATTAATTACTCAAATCCATGGCATTCCAATCCCGTAAGACCTTCGTTCATCTTTCAACACAAATTTAGATATTTTTTATGAAATCTGAGAGGTTTCTAAACCATCCGTAGGCAGCAATGTCATTGCAACTTTCAAGGCCCAGAAAGGTAGTAAAGACATCGTTAAAATAGTCCACGTGACTCCAATGGCTCAACCTTAATGTTATGAAGCGGCGAGAATACTTTTTTGTGCGCAAAAATAACGACTTTATTCAACAATTTCTTCTAGTCTGAATTAGACTCCTATGCTGTTGACGTAGTAAACAGTGCAGCGCTTCCAGGTTCTATGTCAGAATGCTGGCTCAGTATTGGCCGATGCTGGTCATGTGATCACCATGACACATGCCATGCGTGTGCTGACGCTGGAGCTGCCGTTCTGACAGAGTTTTTATTGCTGCATTTTGGTCAACTTAACCATGCGTATAGAATATCACATTTAAACTGCTAATCAAGAAGTGAAGTACACTTTAAAAAATGGTTTTGTGGCACTGTTCTTTTTACCCAAATATTTTTTGTTAAAGTAACACACATATATTTCTTTTACCTTATTTCTTTTTTTTTATTGTATTGCGTTTAATTAACTTAACCTGTGTAATTTTCTACTACACTTAATTATCAATCATTAAACAGATGTGACGATTTCCAACGTATTGGATGAAGACGGCATGCGAAGAAGGTGGCAAGGTGCATGGCATAAGAGCTGTATCAGCCAGGTAAGAAAATATTAAGTTAATCTAAAGGCAAAGTCTTCATTTCTGTTAGTATTTCGGAAAGTCTGTTCTGGGATGCATTTAACAGATATAGAGGCACAAGACCATGTAAAGCCTAAAATGAAATGTTAGCAGGGGTATCTAAAAATGTATGCATGATGCATCAGTTAGTTCCTGATGTAGTAGGTAGATTGTACATCGCCATGTTATTTAAAAAAAAAAAAAAAATTATATGCAGCTAATGAATTTAAAGTATTACATTTTTCACTCTTTTTGGAAGGATTTAATTATATCTTGGAATCATGTTAAATGTGGACTGAGAAGTGTGCAAGATCCTTTTCTTTTTGAAAGTATGATGCGTCAGGTAACCTGTGTAGATCATGCAAGAAAGGGAGTTATGTGAGTACAGCACTTTTGCAGCAGCATTTTGTACATACTGAAATCTTCTATCGTTTTTGGCGAAAGAAACCTAAAAATCGCGGGACTGCAGCATTTGTCCAAAATGTAATCTTAACCGTTCTATTTCATCAGAAACGATCTGTAAACAGGGCTTTAAGTGTAAAATACCGAACTTGTTCTTTAAGTCATATAAAATAGGTGTTGCCAAGATATTTAACACTGTCACAATATCTCAAATGCCCAAATGCTCTTGTTGTGTAATACCTTCCAACAGGTTTGTGAAGACTGTAGATTCACTGGTTCTGGTGCCTGAGGCAACAGACCAATTTACAAACCAAACCCAGATCCAAATGATGTAACAATGTTGAATTTTAACAGTAACAATAACAGTACCATTTCATTACATTTAAATAATATTTGAGACATGATGTGTTTATCAGCATGTTTAATTTAGTTAAAATTGTATTTAATAGGGACAATGGACTGCCCCAGAATTAGCTTCAGATGTAAATTAATATACAGTGGGTACGGAAAGTATTCATACCCCCGGTAAATATGATCAAAAATGGCTGTAAAAAATAAATCTTTCATTCAAAAAATTTGATCTTTCATTCAAAAAATTGGCACAAATCTAACCTTTCATTGAAGTAAAAGAATTCAAATTAGGGGGTAAATCACATTATGAAATAAATGTTTTTCTCCAAAACACGTTGGCCACAATTATTCATACCCCTAGAATTTTTTATGAATAAAATATCTCTGAAGTATATTCCCATTAATATTTACCTTTTTTTTAGCACACCAGGGGGACTAGGAACATGAAATTGTCCAGCTATGACTTCGTGTTTTATAGGATTTTAAATATGAGGAAACACAAAGGCCAAATTCCCTTAATAATCCATCACAATGAGTAAAACCAAATAATACAGTTCTGATTTGCAGCAAAAGATTGTTGAGCTTCACAAAATATAAAGTGGCTGTAAGACAATAGCTAAATAATTGAAAATCCCCATTTTGACCATCAGGGCAATAATTAAGAAGTTATAATCAAGTAAAAATGTTACAAATCTGCCAGGAAGAGGACGTGTGTCTATATTATCTTAATGGACGGTGAGGAGGATGGTTTGAGTGGCCAAAGACTCTTCAAGGATCACAGATGGAGAATTGCAGAGATTAGTTGAGTCTTGGGGTCAGAAAGCCTATAAAAAAAAAATCTAACATCCCTACATCCCCACGTGTTGTTTGGGAGGGTTTCAAGAAAATGCTCCTCGCTCCTCCAAAAACAAACTCCAGCATATTAAGTGGTCAGACATGACTGGAACTTATAGAAGAATAGAAGAATCGGGCATTTATATAGCGCTTTACAATCATGTCAGGGGATCTCTCCTCAACCACCACCAGTTCTTCAACTTCAAACGGCACAGGGTTCTGTGGTCAGATGAAACTAAAAAAAGAGCTTTTTGGCAGCAAACACGCTAGATGGGTTTGGTGCACACAAGGATAAAAAGTACCCCATGTGTACAATTTAATATACCACTGTATCTTTAATGTTGTGGGCCTATTTTTCTGCTGGAGGTCCTGGACTTCTTGTTCAGATACATGGCATCGTGGATTCTATCAAATATCAACGGATAAAGAAATCCAAACCGGGTGGCTTCTGCTAGAAATCTTATAATGGGCCGTGGTTGGATCTTCCATCAGGACAACGGTCCAAAACAAACATCAAAATCAACACAAAAATGTGTTTCGGAGCACAAAAAGCATCTGCCTTGAGCGTCCCAGTTCCCTGACCTGATGAGTGGAGTGAACTGAAGAGAAGAAGCACCAACATGGATCTGGGAATCTGAAGGATCTGGAGAGATTCTGTATGGAGGAATGGTCTCTGATCTCTTGTCAGGTGTTCTCCAAACTCATCAGGCATTATAGAAGAAGACTCAGAGCTGTTATCTTGGCAAAAGGAGATTGCAAAAAGGCATTTACTAACAGGGTATGAATAATTGTGGCCAACGTGCTTTGGAGAAAAACATTTATTTCATAATGTGATTTCCCCCCCAATTTGAAATCTTTTACTTCAATGAAAGGTTAGAATTTTGCCAATTTTTTGAATGGAAGATCAAATTTTTTGAATGAAAGATTTATTTTTTACAGCCATTTTTGATCATATTTACCAGGGGTATGAATACTTTCATTTTATTTTCATCCTGACCTGCAGTGTTTTATGTCAGAGTGTTAGCAGTTGGTCATCAGAGTTGCATTCTGGGTCAATCATATTATTTGCAGACTAACATATACATTTGAAGTCTTTCCCTGCAGCTCTGAGGTGGTCTTGTCTTTATTAGATCTCTGAAATCTTGTCTAGTTTACTTCCTGATTGTAGAAAAAAGGAGTAATGCTGCCTTAAAGGGATAGTTCACCCAAAAATTTAAATTAGCCCATGAAGTCACTTACCCTCAAATCATCCTAGGTGTATATGATATTTTTCTTTCAGACGAATACAATCAGAGTTAAATTAAAAAATGTCCTGGCTCTTCCAAGCTTTATAATTGCAGTGAATGGCCAATTCTGTTTTGAAGTCCATGGCAGTGCATCTATCTATGGTAAAAGTGCCTCTATCCATCATAAAAGTGCATCTATTTATGATAAAGTGCTCCACACGGCTCCGGGGGGTTAATAAAGGCCTTTTGAAGCGGAGCCATGCTTTTGTGTAAGAAAAATATCCATATTTAAAACTTTATAAAGTAAAATAACTAGATGTTTTTCAAGATGTAATATAAGTCTCTGGTGTCCCCAGAATATGTCTGTGAAGTTTCAGCTCAAAATACCGCACAGATAATTTATTATAGCTCGTCAAATTTGCCCCTATATAGGTGTGAGAAAAAACATGCTGTTTTTATGTGTCTCCCTTTAAATGCAAACGAGCTGCTTCTCTCCTCCCCCTTTCCAGAAGAGGGCAGAGCCTTTACAGCTCATGCTTCGAATGCTTTTGCAACAACAACAAATTTGGAGAATTTCACGCAGCCAAAATGTCAGAAACTGTCAGTAGCGGTGTTCAGCTTTACATGTTTGATCTGGAGTCGGACACTGATGGAGAGACTCGGGAAGAAGTTACAACTTTTAGAATGCAACTGAACCCCTTTTAACTAACTATTTCTAACCGAACACAAAGCTTCAGGTAAGAATCAGGAGAGAGAGAGAGAGGAGAGGGATTTATTGGTAGTGAGTGAAAGAGGAGGAGAGAAGAGAAGGACAGAGGCTTGTTTTCTCAGTAGATGCTGCATCTCTCTGGAGAAGAAGTCGCCTCGTTTTCCTCTCACTGGATCATCCGGCGAGTGATGTTTCATGCATATCTTCTCAAAAGTGTGCTCTTAATCTCACTTCTCTCAAACTTTTCTCCAGGATTTAGTTGAGACGGCTGAAATGGGAAACGCCACGATGGATAACAGCACCTCGACACATCCCGACAGATGCTTCGAGACCCGGTGCCGTCGAATCTCTCAGAGCAAAGGCTCTCCGTCCATCAGAGCCGACGAAAGAGTTCAGTGAAGGTGTCCTGCAAAACAAAAAACAGGTTTGGTCTCTCTCTGTAAATACTAGAAATGGAAAGAAAGAAAGACTATTTAAAAAACTGAGTGTTTAAATTAGTTATCACAACTTAAAACAGTTTTTTGACTAAAATAATACGAATAAGATATATTACATAAAATATGTTTCCATATATTCGACAAGACAAGCTGAATTTATAACAAATTACTTCGTCCAAAAGTCTGGGAAGGGGGGGTCCCCGTCGAATAAGGTTTTGATTTTCCGTGGGGGGGGGGTCCCCTCGGTCTAATAAGGTTTAGTTTTTCCGTGGAGGGGGGGGTCCCCTCGGTCCAATAAGGTTTTGTTTTTCCGTGGAGGGGGGGGGTCCCCTCGGTCCAGTAAGGTTTTGATTTTCTGGGGAGGGGGGGTCCCCTCGGTCTAATAAGGTTTAGTTTTTCCGTGGAGGGGGGGGTCCCCTCGGTCCAATAAGGTTTTGTTTTTCCGTGGAGGGGGGGGGTCCCCTCGGTCCAGTAAGGTTTTGATTTTCTGGGGAGGGGGGGTCCCCTCGGTCTAATAAGGTTTAGTTTTTCCGTGGAGGGGGGGGTCCCCTCGGTCCAATAAGGTTTTGTTTTTCCGTGGAGGGGGGGGTCCCCTCGGTCCAGTAAGGTTTTGATTTTCTGGGGAGGGGGGGTCCCCTCGGTCTAATAAGGTTTAGTTTTTCCATGGAGGGGGGGGTCCCCTCGGTCCAATAAGGTTTTGTTTTTCCGTGGAGGGGGGGGGGTCCCCTCGGTCCAGTAAGGTTTTGATTTTCTGGGAAGGGGGGGTCCCCTCGGTCTAATAAGGTTTAGTTTTTCCGTGGAGGGGGGGGTCCCCTCGGTCCAATAAGGTTTTGTTTTTCCGTGGAGGGGGGGGGTCCCCTCGGTCCAGTAAGGTTTTGATTTTCTGGGGAGGGGGGGTCCCCTCGGTTGAATAAGGTTTTGATTTTCTGGGGAGGTCCCCTCGGTCCAATAAAGTTTTGTTTTTCCGTGGAGGGGGGGTCCCCTCAGTCCAATAAAATGTAGATTTTCTGGGGAGGGGGGGGGTCCCCTTGGTCGAATAAGGTTTTGCTTTTCTGGGAAGGGGGGGTCCCCTCGGTCGAATAAGGTTTTGTTTTTCCGTGGGGGGGGGGTCCCCTCGGTCCAATAAGGTTTTGTTTTTCCGTGGAGGGGGGGGTCCCCTCGGTCCAATAAGGTTTTGTTTTTCTGGGGAGGGGGGGTCCCCTCAGTCCAATAAAATTTAGATTTTCTGGGGAGGGGGGGGTCCCCTTGGTCGAATAAGGTTTTGCTTTTCTGGGAAGGGGGGGTCCCCTCGGTCGAATAAGGTTTTGTTTTTCCGTGGAGGGGGGGGTCCCCTCGGTCCAATAAGGTTTTGTTTTTCCGTGGAGGGGGGGTCCCCTCGGTCCAATAAGGTTTTGTTTTTCCGTGGAGGGGGGGGGGTCCCCTCGGTCCAATAAGGTTTTGATTTTCTGGGGAGGGGGGGTCCCCTCGGTCCAATAAAGTTTTGTTTTTCCGTGGAGAGGGGGGGTCCCCTCGGTCCAATAAGGTTTTGTTTTTCTGGGGAGGGGGGGTCCCCTCGGTCCAATAAAGTTTAGATTTTCTGGGGGGGGGGGGTCCCCTCGGTTGAAAAAGGTTTTGTTTTTCCGTGCAGGGGGGTCCCCTCGGTCGAATAAGGTTTTGATTTTCTGGGGGGGGGGGGGGCGTCCCCTCGGTCCAATAAGGTTTTGTTTTTCTGGGGAGGGGGGGTCCCCTCGGTCGAGCAAGGTTTTGTTTTTCCGTGGAGAGGGGTCCCCTCAGTCGAATAAGGTTTTGTTTTTCTGGGGAGGGGGGGTCCCCTCGGTCCAATAAAGTTTAGATAATCTGGGGAGGGGGGATCCTCTTGGTCGAATAAGGTTTTGCTTTTCTGGGAAGGGGGGGTCCCCTCGGTTGATAAATTTCGTGCAGGGGGGGGGTCCCCTCGGTCAAATAAGGTTTTGTTTTTCTGGGGAGGGGGGGGTCCCCTCGGTTGAATAAGGTTTTGATTTTCTGGGGGGTCCCCTCGGTCCAATAAAGTTTTGTTTTTCCGTGGAGGGGGGGTCCCCTCGGTCCAATAAAGTTTTGTTTTTCTGGGGAGGGGGGGTCCCCTCGCTCCAATAAAGTTTAGATTTTCTGGGGAGGGGGGATCTCCTTGGTTTTGCTTTTCTGGAAAGGGGGGGTCCCCCTCGGTCGAACAAGGTTTTGTTTTTCCGTGGAGGGGGGGTTCCCTTGGTCGAATAAGGTTTTGTTTTTCTGGGGAGGGTGGTCCCCCTCGGTCGAATAAGGTTTTGTTTTTCTGGGGAGGGTCGAATAAGGTTTTGTTTTTCTGGGGAGGGGGGCTCCCCTCGGTCGAATAAGGTTTTGTTTTTCTGGGGACTGGGGGTCCCCTCGGTCGAGGTCAAATAAGGTTTTGATTTTCTCAGGAGGGGGGTGTCCCCTCAGTCGAATAAGGTTTTGTTTTTCCGTGGAGCAGGGGTCCCCTCGGTCGAATAAGGTTTAGATTTTCTGGGAAGGGTGGGTCCCTTTTGATTTTCTGGGGAGGGGGTCCCCCGTTTTTCCGTGGAGGTGGGGTCCCCCTCGGTCGAATAAGGCTTTGTTTTTCCTGGTAGGGGGGTCCCCCTCGGTCGAATAAGGTTTTGTTTTTCCGGGGAGGGGGATCCCCCGTTTTTCCGTGGAGGGGGGGTCCCCTCGGTCGAATAAGGTTTTGTTTTTCCATGGAGGGGGGTCCCCCTCGGTTGAATAAGGTTTTGATTTTCTGGGGAGGGGGGGGTCCCCTCGGTCCAATAAAGTTTTGTTTTTCCGTGGAGGGGGGGGTCCCCTCGGTCCAATAAGGTTTTGTTTTTCTGGGGAGGGGGGGTCCCCTCGGTCCAATAAAGTTTTGATTTTCTGGGGAGGGGGGATCTCCTTGGTCGAATAAGGTTTTGCTTTTCTGGGAAGGAGGGGTCCCCCTCGGTCGAATAAGGTTTTGTTTTTCCGTGGAGGGGGGGTCCCCTCGGTCGAATAAGGTTTTGTTTTTCTGGGGAGGGTTGAATAAGGTTTTGTTTTTCTGGGGAGGGGGGCTCCCCTCGGTCGAATAAGGTTTTGTTTTTCTGGGGAGGGGGGGTCCCCTCGGTCAAATAAGGTTTTGATTTTCTGGGGAGGGGGGATCCCCTCGGTCGAATAAGGTTTTGCTTTTCTGGGAAGGGGGGGTCGGTTAAATAAGGTTTTGTTTTTCCGTGCAGGGGGGTCCCCTCGGTTGAATAAGGTTTTGATTTTCTGGGGAGGGGGGGTCCCCTCGGTCCAATAAAGTTGTGTTTTTCCATGGAGGGGGGGTCCCCTCGGTCCAATAAAGTTTTGTTTTTCTGGGGAGGGGGGGTCCCCTCGCTCCAATAAAGTTTAGATTTTCTGGGGAGGGGGGATCTCCTTGGTCGAAAAAGGTTTTGCTTTTCTGGGAAGGGGGGTCCCCCTCGGTCGAACAAGGTTTTGTTTTTCCGTGGAGGGGGGGTTCCCTTGGTCAATAAGGTTTTGTTTTTCTGGGGAGGGGGGTCCCCCTCGGTCGAATAAGGTTTTGTTTTTCTGGGGAGGGGTGTCCCCTCGGTCAAATAAGGTTTTGTTTTTATGTGGAGGAGGGGTCCCCTCGGTCGAAAAAGCTTTTGCTTTTCTGGGGAGGGGGGTCCCCTCGGTCGAAAAAGGTTTTGTTTTTCCGTGCAGGGGGGCTTCCCCTCGATCGAATAAGGTTTTGTTTTTCCTTGCAGGGGTGCTCCCCCTCGGTCGAATAAGGTTTTGTTTTTCCGTGGAGGGGGGGTCCTCGGTCGGATAAGGTTTTGTCTCTCTGGGAAGGGGGGTCCCCTCGGTCGAATAAGGTTTTGTTTTTCCGTGCAGGGGGGCTCCCCCTCGATTGAATAAGGTTTTGTTTTTCTGGGGAGGGAGGGAGGGGGGGGGTCCCCCTCGGTCGAATAAGGGTTTGTTTTTCCGTGGAGGGGGGGTCCCCTCGGTCGAATAAGGTTTTGTTTTTCTGTGCAAGGGGGCTCCCCTCGGTCGAATAAGGTTTTGTTTTTCTGGGGAGTGGGGGTCCCCTCGGTCGAGGTCAAATAAGGTTTTGATTTTCTCGGGAGGGGGTGTCCCTTTTAATTTTCTGGGGAGGGGGGTCCTCCGTTTTTCCGTGGAGGTGGGGTCCACCTCGGTCGAATAAGGCTTTGTTTTTCCGGGTAGGGGGGTCCCCCTCGGTCGAATAAGGTTTTGTTTTTCCGGGGAGGGGGATCCCCCGTTTTTCCGTGCAGGGTGGCTCCCCCTCGGTCGAATAAGGTTTTGTTATTCTGGGGAGGGGGGCTCCTCTCGGTCGAATAAGGTTTTGTTTTTCTGGGGAGTGGGGATCCCCTCGGTCAAGGTCAAATAACGTTTTGATTTTCTCTGGAGGGCTGTCCCCTCGGTCGAATAAGGTTTAGTTTTTCTGGGGAGGGGGGGTCCCCGTCGAATAAGGTTTTGTTTTTCTGGGTAGGGGGGGTCCCCTCGGTCGAATAAGGCTTTGTTTTTCCGGGTAGGGGGGTCCCCCTCGGTCGAATAAGGTTTTGTTTTTCCGGGGAGGGGGATACCCCGTTTTTCCGTGGAGGGGGGTCCCCTCGGTCGAATAAGGTTTTGTTTTTACATGGAGGGGGCTCCTCTCGGTCGAATAAGGTTTTGTTTTTCTGGGGAGTGGGGATCCCCTCGGTCGAATAAGGTTTTGTTTTTCCGTGCAGGGTGGCTCCCCCTCGGTCGAATAAGGTTTTGTTATTCTGGGGAGGGGGGCTCCTCTCGGTCGAATAAGCTTTTGTTTTTCTGGGGAATGGGGATCCCCTCGGTCGAGGTCAAATAAGGTTTTGATTTTCTGGGGAGGGGGGGGTCCCCGTCGAATAAGGTTTTGTTTTTCTGGGTGGGGGGGGGGTCCCCTCGGTCGAATAAGGTTTTGATTTTCTGGGAAGGTGGGGTCCCTTTTGATTTTCTGGGGAGGGGGGTCCCCTGTCTTTCCGTGGAGGTGGGGTCTCCTGTCGGTCGAATAAGGTTTTGTTTTTCCATGGAGGGGGGTCCCCCTCGGTCGAATAAGGCTTTGTTTTTCCGGGTAGGTAGGTCCCCTCGGTCGAACAAGGTTTTGTTTTTCTGGGGAGGGGGATCCCCCGTTTTTCCGTGGAGGGGTGGTCCCCTCGGTCGAATAAGGTTTTGATTTTCCATGGAGGGGGGTTCCCCTCGGTCGAATAAGGCTTTGTTTTTCTGGGGAGGGGGGTCCCCCGTTTTTCTGTGGAGGGGGGGTCCCCTCGGTCGAATAAGGTTTTGTTTTTCCGGGTAGGGGGGTCCCCTCTTTCGAATAAGGTTTTGTTTTTCTGTGGAGGGGGGGGTCCCCTCGGTCGAATAAGGCTTTGTTTTTCCATGGAGGGGGGTCCCCCTCGGTCGAATAAGGTTTTGTTTTTCTTTGTTTTTCTGAATAAGGTTTTCTTTTTCTGGGGAGGGGGAGTCCCTTTTAATTTTCTGGGGAGGGGGGTCCCCTGTCTTTCTGTGGAGGTGGGGTCCCCTCGGTCGAATAAGGTTTTGATTTTCCGTGGAGGGGGGGGGTCCCCTCGGTCGAATAAGGTTTTGTTTTTCCGTGCAGGGGGGCTCCCCCTCGGTCGAATAAGGTTTTGTTTTTCTGTGTAGGGGGGGTCCCCTCGGTCGAATAAGGTTTTGATTTTCTGGGAAGGGGGGGTCCCTTTTAATTTTCTGGGGAGGGGGGTCCCCTGTCTTTCTGTGGAGGTGAGGTCCCCTCGGTCGAATAAGGTTTTGATTTTCCGTGGAGGGGGGGGGTCCCCTCGGTCGAATGAGGTTTTGTTTTTCTCGGGAGGGGGTGTCCCCTCGGTCGAATAAGGTTTTGATTTTTTGGGGAGGGGGGTCCCCTGTTTTTCCGTGGAGGTGGGGTCCCTTCGGTCGAATAAGGTTTTGTTTTTCCATGGAGGGGGGGGGTCCTCCTCGGTCGAATAAGGCTTTGTTTTTCCGGGTAGGTGGGTCCCCTCGGTCGAACAAGGTTTTGTTTTTCCGGGGAGGGGGCTCCCCCAATTTAACGTGGAGGGGGGGCCCCCTCGGTCGAATAAGGCTTTGTTTTTCCGGGTAGGGGGGTCCCCGTCGGTCGAATAAGGTTTTGTTTTTCCGGGGAGGGGTATCCCCCATTTTTCCGTGGAGGGGGGGTCCCCTCTGTCGAATAAGGTTTTGTTTTTCCATGGAGGGGGGGGGTCCTCCTCGGTCGAATAAGGCTTTGTTTTTCCGGGTAGGTGGGTCCCCTCGGTCGAACAAGGTTTTGTTTTTCCGGGGAGGGGGCTCCCCCATTTTAACGTGGAGGGGGGGCCCCCTCGGTCGAATAAGGCTTTGTTTTTCCGGGTAGGGGGGTCCCCGTCGGTCAAATAAGGTTTTGTTTTTCCGGGGAGGGGTATCCCCCATTTTTCCGTGGAGGGGGGGTCCCCTCTGTCGAATAAGGTTTTGTTTTTCCATGGAGGGGGGTTCCCCCTCGGTTGAATAAGTTTTTCTTTTTCTGGGGAGGGGGAGTCCCCGTCGAATAAGGTTTTGTTTTTCTGGGGAGAGGGGGACCACCTCGGTCGAATAAAGTTGTGTTTTTCCGTGTAGGGGGGGTCCCCTCGGTCGAATAAGGTTTTGATTTTCTGGGAAGGAGGGGTCCCTTTTAATTTTCTGGGGAGGGGGGGTCCCCTGTCTTTCTGTGGAGGTGGGGTCTCCTCGGTCGAATAAGGTTTTGTTTTTCCGTGGAGGGGGGGTCCCCTCGGTCCCCCTCCCCAGAAAAAGAAAACCTTATTCGACCGAGGGGGAACCCCCCTCCATGGAAAAACAAAACCTTATTCGACCGAGGGGACCCCCCCTCCACGGGTAGAGGGGTCCCCTCTGTTGAATAAGGTTTAGTTTTTCCGCGGAGGGGGGTCCCCCTCGGTCGAATAAGGTTTTGTTTTTCTGGTGGGGGGGGGTCCCCCGTTTTTCCGTGGAGGGTGGGGTCCCCTATTTAAAAAACTGAGTGTTGTAATTAGTTATCACAACTTAAAACAGTTTAATGACTAAAATAATATGAATAAGATATATTACATAAAATATGTTTGCATATAGTCGACAAGACAAAAAAAGCTGAATTTATAACAAATTACCCAAAAGTTTGATTCTTAATACTGTGTGTCGTTACCTGGATGATCCACGACTGTTTTTTTTGTTTTGTTTTGTGATGGTTGTTCTTGAATCCCTTGTTTGTCCTGAATAGTTAAACTACAAAATGTTCTTTAGAAAAATCCTCCAGGTCCTGAAAATTCTTCAGTTTTCCAGCATCTTTTGCATATTTGAACCCTTTCCAGCCGTGACTGTATGATTTTGAGATCCATCTTTTCACACTGAGGTGAGAGACTCAAACACAACTATTAAAAAAGGTTCAAACATTCACTGATGCTCCAGAAGGAAACACGATGCATTAAGATTATTTTCATATTATCCTATGAAAATAAATTGTTCTCTTCTTTTAAGGGTTTTTAGGCTTTCTTTGTTTAATAATCTAAATTTATAAGAGAGAGCATGTCATGAGATCACCACATGGCTTGTAGTCACATGACGCAAACTGACTTCTTTTCTGAAGTTTAATACTTCCATTGTAAGGATAAAGATAACAGAAAACAGAAGCCTATTACCGATCTCTGGTTTTCTGATGGCATACTGTGTTTTGCTTTACTGCTATTAACATTAAACTTTTTGTTGTTTAAACATGTTCTGTTCTTTTATTCATTTAAAAGATTCAAATTAAGTATGAATGGAGTGTATTGATGGCAGTGTATTGAACCAACTTAAGTGTTCACAAGCACACAAGAGTTTTTTTTTTTTTTTTTTTTTTTTGCATTTTAATCTCTGCCTAATAGGATATAAAGTGTTTTTTAAAGTCTATTGTTTCCAAAAACAACATTTACCTGTTCATTGATGGAAAAACATTCATCAGTGATAAAAAGAGCATAGAGAAGTATGATATTTAAACGTTTCCTGTAAATGTTCTCTCTTCGATGAAAAGTAATCTTTCAATTGGAGTGGAATTTTCCATCTTCTGACGTCATATCTTGTGAGAGCACGGTTTTTTTTTTTTCTGACCAATAGAAATCTGCCACCTGTTTATGCCCGAGTCCATGTGCATATAAAAGGGCAGATTTTTCAGGCAGACAGCGAGAGGGAAAAGGAATCCAGACTGCAGTACAGATAAATATTACTGCCCCATTTCTGCCACATAAACACACAGAGGATCACTAAATCTATGGCACAGGTGAGTTTAGATATTGCCCCAACAGCACAAGTGAATCAAGATACTCTCACCCGAGGAATGGGAGTGCGGGGCCTTTCTGATGAACCGGCACCAGAGGATCGAGATACTCTCAGCCCAGGAATGGGAGTGCGGAGCCTTTCTGACGAACCGGCACTGGAGGATCGAGATACTCTCAACCGAGGAAGCCATTCGAATTCTCTCTTCTTCAACATGTTTTGTGCGTCACCTGAATTCACTGTGGTCAATATGCCATTACTTGAAACTGCACCTGAAACAACCACCACAGTAACTTGTGGTTTGGCTTTAGCTGTATACCAGATTGTTTCTGGTGTATTCCATATTCTATCTGGTGTACTGCATATTCTTTCTCGTGTACTCCATATTCTTTCTGGTGTACTCCATATTCTTTCTCATGTACTCCATTTTCTTTCTGGTGTACTGAACTTGATTCGGGTGTTCTCAGCACGTTTCATCTGGCTGCTGCGTTAGAGATAGTTTGATCATACGCAACTGCTACACTCACTGACCCAAAACTACTCTCCTCCAAGGCCCGGATGTGGAGAGATAGTTTGCTCATACCCAACTGCTACACTCACTGACCCAAAACTACTCTCCTCCAAGGCCCGGATGTGAGGAGATAGTTTGCTCATACCCAAATGCTACACTCACTGACCCAAAACTACTCTCCTCCAAGGCCCGGATGTGAGGAGATAGTTTGCTCATACCCAACTGCTACACTCACTGACCCAAAACTACTCTCCTTCAAGGCCCGGATGTGAGGATATAGTTTGCTCATACCCAACTGTTACACTCACTGACCCAAAAGTACTCTCCTCCAAGGCCCGGATGTGAGGAGATAGTTTGATCACACCTGACTGCTACACCCACTGACCCAAAACTACTCTCCTCCAAGGCCCGGATGTGAGGAGATAGTTTGCTCATACCCAAATGCTACACTCACTGACTCAAAACTACTCTCCTCCAAGGCCCGGATGTGAGGAGATAGTTTGCTCATACCCAACTGTTACACTCACTGACCCAAAACTACTCTCCTCCAAGGCCCGGATGTGAGGAGATAGTTTGCTCATACCCAACTGTTACACTCACTGACCCAAAACTACTCTCCTCCAAGGCCCGGATGTGCAGAGATCTTTTCATCCAATGATCATATAATTTGAAAAATAAAAAAATAGAAAAGTTACTTTTTTGTGTGTTTTTATGCACTCAAATGACCTTTTCTGGTGCGGTCCAGTTAACAGGGGCATCAGAAACTACAGCCAGTTGGACAAACGTTCAACAGAAGAGAGAAGATCCTTCAGTTTGCATCTATCATCTTCAAGAGCGAGGACTATGAGGAATGTGATGGGATTGTTCTTGGGCCGTTGAGATTGAGCTGTTGGATCCACTTTGGGTTGGAAAACCCCTTCTAATGCCGGTTGATTCAGTCCTGCTGCTGGAACTCATAACATGTTTGGACAGCAGTCAGCGTCTGATGTGGTTTGCCTCATTCACATGGTGATCAATTTTATTGGTAAGAACGGAAAAAGGAAAAGAAACTGCATTTCTCTACAAATATTTCATTCCCTCACAATGGCTCTAATGCAAATGGAATAAATTCAGGTAGGTTTTTGGAGAACAGATGATATGATAGTAAGTAGAATATGTAAGATGATTTTATCCAAAGCAATTTGCAACTTTCTTCTGTGGAACAAAAGACCCCATTCAACAAACCCAGATCCATCACTCGTTATCATGGGGAAGTAACATAAAGACTGTGACAAAACACAGTTCAGTACTACAAGCACTACATGACTCATGATGACAAACAGGTGTGTCCCACGGAGAACCTGTAACGCAGGTCTGCTTATGAATTCCCCTAAAATCCCTGTACAAAAACCATTCAAGCCCAGTCACACGAACCATCATTTGATCCATCAGAAAACAGCTTCTCTCCTGTTTCAACACAAGCACTCCATACAAAACTCAAGTAATATGCTAATATTTTATGAGTACTTCACTGAAAAAAATGATTTGTTGAAATTAATCATTTTTTTTATCGTAAATGGTTGCATTCAATTGATTATATATACATTTAAACAAATACATTAAGTTGAACTAAAATTAAGTTCAACTTAATGCATTTGTTTAAATGTAGATAAAATCAGTTGAATACAACCACTTATGATAACATTTTTTATTAATTTGTTCCTGTAATCAGCAGTTTGATCATTGCTGGCCTTGTCTTCCTTTATATTAATTTATCCATTATCCAATAATCCATTTCGGCCATCACTGAAATCCCTTTAGACTACTGTATTATCATTTTAACTGTGTAAAATTCCATCAAATTGAATTGAATAATCCTTACATATTATTCATATTATGAATTAAGAATTTTAAATGAGTAAAAAAATTAAAATAAAAATAAAAATAGAGCTAATACAACATTTTGTATAAATCTTAATGGAAGGGAACGGATTGTTTAGTTTATGTGATTCGTATTCATGAATTAAAAAGTTCAAATATGACTCATTCATCACAGGTGTGTCCCATTATGACAAACTTGCGTTACAGGTCTCTTTATGAACTTCCCTGAGATCCCAGAACAAAAATATCCACTTTCCAGCCCAGTCACACTAACCAATGTTTAATATCAGTAAACAGACAATCCAGCCTGATTTAACACAAGCACTTCATACGAAACACAAGTTTAATCTTGCTAGTGTTCTTATGCTTTAGGCTTTACAAACATTCCATGGAAAAGTACTGTAATGAGTCCTGAACCAGAGGTATGTCTTCATGTTTTGACAGGATCTGTGTTAACGCCCCCATTTGTCAAGCAGATGATAACAAAGGTATAGGCTAAATGAGAAATATTTCCTCACGAAAAGATTTATATTGTTAGTGGACAAGAAATTTTACATTTAATCATTATCAATTATCATAAACAATGGCACTGACATATTTTAAGATATACCAGTGCAAGTTGCTTTCAGTTAAAACAACTCAAACCTCAAGGTTTAAGCCTTGTCTATGAAGCCAGGGGTGAGAGTCAGATTATCATAATATCAAATTATGCAGATGTGAAAATAAGTGACCTCCGGGGAAGCCTTGAGAGATTGATTTCCGACGGACAGGTTGCGTTTAAAAACGAACTGGAGAGGGTGTCACAAGAAATGCACCAAAACTTGGATATGGAAGTTAGTATTATGAGCTCCAGGATGGAGAGGATTGAAACGAAAATGGAGAAAAGTCAAGTGGGTGGCAAGCCTTTCGACCCAGATGTCTCGTTGGTTATAATCGGGCTTCCTCACTCGGAGGATGAGGACGTTTTGGTCAAGGTGAACCACCTGTTGTGTGAGGGACTGCACTGTGACCCGGTGCCAAAGCTGGTGGCCGCAGAGCGCGTGGGGGCGAGAGGAGGACGGCAGCCTACGCTTGTGAAAGTGGAGCTAGAGACGGTTCGGGATAAAGTTGCGGTGCTTCAGAGGAAGTTTAAACTCAAAGACAGTGATACATACGGAAGAGTATTTATATCGTCTGCAAAATCACACGCGGATCGGCTGATGGAGATTAATCTAAGGACCCTTCTTCGAGAGATCCCTGTTGCAAAGGATTACTACGTGGCCGGTAATGGGCGACTGGTTAAGCGCGTTGGTCCAGAGGATACTGCAGGAAGAGGCCCTCGGGTGTGACGAGACCATGCCCAGTCTGTAAGTGCTGACTGTGTTGTCTTGGTTCATTGGAATGTTAATGGATGGACGCTAAATAACTGTAAACTTAGAGCGCATCTGCTGTTGTTTCTTGAGCCAGACATTATTTCTCTAAATGAAACTCATTTATCTATACTTACCCCCGAACTCAGTGGATTTACTTGGATTGGACATAACAGGGTGGCACACAAAAAAAAAAAACTGAACGGAAGGGTTAATCCTGAAAATGATGGCTTCACCTCTGTATCAGTCAAGGGGAGGGCTGTGGTGGATTATTTAGTGATCCCACATGTGGACTTAAAAACATGCTCTGAATTTAGTGTTTTTTACCCCTCATGACCTGGTGGACAAAAATGGGCTACAGGGGACAGATATGATAGATGATAGATGTAGGCTTCCTGATCATTCTGTGCTTTATCTGCGTTTTCAAACAAAGCAGATTCTGTGTGTTGGGAATGATATCGAGTTTGGTCTACAAACTAAAAGGTTGATAAGAAAGTTGCATGATAATTTTCTTGATTCTGAAGTTTGTGATAATGCTCTAAGTGTCATAAGAGAGGAATTACAACTTGGAGAAAAAACACAGGATAATATGAATTATTGTTATGAACATCTCTGTATGGTATTAAATAAGGAAATTAGCAAATACGGACCAAAAAGTGAAATGCATAGTAGAACTAAACAAAGGCAGTATAAAATCAAACAGCCATACTGGAATAATGAACTGCAGAGTGTGTGGCAAAGTCTTCGTATGGCTGAGAAAAAATACTTGAAATGTAAAGATCCCTCCTCAAGGAAGGAGTTATACAGAGCTTTTAGAAGTGGTCAATCTGAATTTGATAAAAAGCTCAGAGCTTACACAAGGAGTTATAGGAGGGAAAATTATTAAGGAAATTATCACAGAGAGTGGAGAATCTGTCTTTCAAATTGATCAGGTGTTGGAAAGATGGGAGGCAGATTATAGCAACTTGTTTGCTAGTAGCTGCTCCTATCAGTTTGATGATCAGTTTTTTATAAAAACCTGTAAGGCCAAGGCAGTTCTCGAAGGGAACAATGTTAGTCCACCACTGCTCTCAACAAATGACTTGTTAAACAGTGACATTACAGTGGCGGAGGTACAGAAGGTAATTGAAAAAATTAAATTACAAAAAGCTGTGGGAGAAGATGAACTGACAAATGAAGTTCTTAAATGTCCCAAGCTTTTGAATACTCTGCACTGTTTGTTTACAAATTGTTTTTGTAGTGGTGTCATTCCATCAGGGTGGTATAAATCAATCATCAAGCCAATCCCTAAGTCTACAGGCCGACCCCAGAATACCTCTAAATTACAGAGGCATAAGTTTATTGAGTACAGTTTATAAAGTTTATTCTGCCATTCTGAACAATCGGCTTTGCGAGTATATTGAAGGGAATCAAATAATGGTTGATGAGCAGAATGGATTCAGGAAAAATAGGGCATGTATTGACCACATTTATGTCCTATCATCCATGGTGAGAGCATGGCTACAGGAGGGAAAAAGTACATTTGTTTGTTTTGTTGATTTTAAAAAAGCGTTTGATTGGATAAACAGAGACCTCCTGGAGTATAAATTAATTAATTATGGGATTAATGGTAAATTTGATAAATCAATTAAAGCCCTGTATAAGGCACCAGTAGCTTGTGTTCAGGTGAATGATTTAAGGACTGGTTGGTTTCCTACTCCGTTTGGGGTAAAACAAGGAGATGTTCTCTCTCCAATGTTATTTGCTCTTTATGTTAATGATTTGACACAAGAAATTAAAATGGCAAATCTGGGAATAACTATTGAAGACTTTAATCTTAGTATTCTTTTATACGCTGACGATATTGTGTTGATTGCAGAAAAAGAAATTGAGTTGCAAAAAATGTTGAATATTATGAATGATTGGTCTACCAAATGGAGACTCATTATTAATTTAGAGAAAACACAAATTGTGCATTTCAGAAAGCCATCTACCTGCCAAAGTGATTATGCATTTTATTTTGGTCAATCATTGTTGAGTTATTCTGCAACATATACAGTAAGTACCTTGGCTTTGTTTTTCAAGAAAATATGAAGTTTTCTGTGGGCAGGAGAGTTTTGGGGGAATCTGCTGGAAGGGCATTGGGGTCTGTAGTTAATAAGATGAAGGTATGTCCTGATTTGAGTTTCCCTATATTCACGCAGCTGTATGATTTTATGGTTGCACCTGTGCTGTTTTATGCTGCTGGGGTGTGGGGATTTATGGAGAGTCCTGAGTGTAACTCTGTTCAGCATAGAGCTTTACGTTGTTTTCTCGGTGTTCACAGGTTCGCCCCTAAGGTAGCTGTAGAGGGAGACATGGGTTGGGAGCCTTGTGTGGTGAGGCAAAGGGCTGAAGTGATCAGATTGTGGAATCGTTTGGTGAGCCTACCTGACTATAGACTTACCAGGAAAGTCTTTAACTGGGATAAAGCCAATAGGCACCCCTGGACTAAAGATGTTCATGAGATCTCATATAAAGTAAACTCTCAAATTTTGTTTCAGAATAATTTGCAATTTAAAATACCTACTATAAAAGAAACATTATTTGATATTTATAAAAAGCAGTGGGAGTTAGAAGTGTTAAATAAACCTAAACTGAGAATTTATGTGCAGTTCAAGGTCTGCTTCTCCACAGAGCCCTATGTGAATTGTAATATGAAAAGGAGACAGAGATCCCTGTGTGCACAGCTCAGAGCAGGAGTGCTGCCTTTGGAGGTGGAAGTGGGTCGGTATAAAGGGGTTCCTGAGGAAGACCGGCTTTGTGCTGTCTGTGATTTGAGTTTGGTTGAGGATGAATTTCATTTTATGTTTTACTGTCCTTTGTATAATGATTTGAGAAATGTTTTGTTTGAAAAGATTCAATGTAAGAATCCTGATTTATTTTGGTTATCTGAAGGGGATATGTTGGGCTGGTTGTTTAGTAATGACTGGTTTAGTGTGGCAACATTTGTGGAGAAAGCTTGGATTTTAAGGCAAAGAACGCTCTATCCCAAGATGTAATGATATTGTTTATAATGGTATAAGGTCCGCTTTTCATTTGAAATGTCAGTGTCTTATAAGCCCATGTGGGCTGGGCACAAATTCTGTGCATGACACTTAAATAAAATAAAATGAATGAATGAATGAATGAACTAGAAGTGAGATGGCCCCCTCTTGAGGCTGGATGAATTTACTGCATTTAAAGATTGTTTATCCTGCTGTGTTTTATATCAGACTGTAAACCCAGAGATCAGCTGGTCATCAGAGTTGTGATCTGGGTCTCATATCAGAGTATCTACTGACTAATATTCATCATTTACATTTGAAGTCTTTCCCTGCAGTTCTGAGGGAGTCTTTTCTTTATTAGATCTGTGAACTCTTGTCTAGTTTACTTCCTGATTGTAGAAAAAAAAGAGTAGAGTAATGCTGCCTTAAAGGGATAGTTCGCCCAAATATGAGAATTCTGTCATTATTTTCCCTCCTTCATGTCATTCCAATCCGGTATAATTTATTCTGTGGACCCAAAAGAAGATATTTTGAAGAACGTTGCACTCTTTTATTGTCTTTTATTTTTTGGAATATTTTTTTTTTGGTCCACAGAAGAAAGTAAGTCACACAAGTTTGAAACGATATGAGGCTGAGTAAATGATTAAATATATATAGTACTTTAGTAAAATCTGTTTAAAATGATGTCCACTCATATGAGATGAAGATGGTCACATTTGTGAAAGCTGTTTTATTTTCCAGACAGCTGATGCCTCATGAGAGCCGACGACTGCCTGCTTTATCTCGGTAATCTTCATGTCATTAAATTGAATTTTCCATTGGGAAATACATTCATCATAATTAAAACAATAACACCTTCTTATAAACGTATCTTTTGTCCTGAATACTGTCTTAAACTACACAGCTCAGGATAATCACTTGGGTTTGAGAGCGTCTGTGTTCTAGTGATGTCATCAGCCAATCATGATGTCATTTTCCTGCAGCTCGAGTCATTAGTCACATGACATTTACAGTTCAGGTGATTGGCTCAAAAACAGCTGCATCCAGAACTGAGCGATCATGGGAAAATACGGCAGATTTCAAATCACATACATTTTACAAAAAAATTGACCCAATGTATTGATTTGAACAGGTGTTTTAACCATCTTTTGAAACTCATTGTAGTAAGTTTTAGGATTAAAGGGAATGTCCGTAAACATAACGAATAATGTCCTGGCAGAAAATTACCAGTACCGTTTTTTTCTTCTTCTGTAGAGCAGAAAAGTGGCTATAGCTGTCATAGACCAGACCATTTCTTTATATATATATATATATATAATATTTTCTGATTGGCTTATCAAATTTTAGCTTTATTAGCTGCTGTTTTATGTAGATTTATATTGTTACATCTGGACTGGTTGATTAAAGGTGTTTCATCACTTACTGAAGCAGCTTCATCAGTTGTGTGATCATGACCTGCATCCCAAAAGATCCATTGAAGGGGACATATTATGCCCCTTTTCCCAAGATGTAATATAAGTCTCAGGTGTCCCCAGAATATGTCTGTGAAGTTTCTGCTCAAAATACCTCACAGATCATTTATAATAGCTAGTCAAATTTGCCCCTATTTGTGTGTAAGCAAAAACATGCTCTTTTTGTGTGTGTCCCTTTAAATGCAAATGAGCTGCTCCCCCCCCCCCCCCTCCCTTCCAGAAGAGAGCGGAGCCTTTACAGCTCCTGATGCTCTGGCAACCATAGATATTATATATAAAGGCTAGATGACTTATGGCGCAGTCACTTCCGGCATCACCGTTCGGCCATCTTGTCACAGGCAGGCTTAATGTAAAGTGAATGATCAGCACGCACACAGATCCTCTTATCTCGCTGAAATCTTGACGGATTTACAAACGGTTTGGTTTCTTACAAACGTTATTAACGTGGCTATAATTCCAAATGCTTGAACATGTATGTTATAATTATTCATATGTATGCAGTGTATGTATGCAGTGTCATAACTACATCCCTGACATTTATAACAAACCAAACCGTTTGAAAATCGGTAGAAAATTGAGCAAGTTATGGTTATTTAAAAGTCCATGCACCATTAAACGAGTGAGCGAGCTGCCTGTGGCATGATGGCCGCCATGTGCTGACGTCGACCTCCATTGGCCAGCAGCGCGCACGAGTCATCTAGCCTTTATATATGATATCTATTCTGGCAACAACAAAACTGGAGAATCTCACGCAGCCAAATTGTCAGAAATTGTCGGTATCGGTGTTCAGCTTTACATGGTCAAATCGTAGTCAGACACTGATGGAGAGACTCGGAAAGAAGTTTTTTTAGGAAGAAGAACTCTTAGAATGCAACTGGGCGTTTCTGAATGGTTAGTGGATAAATGTATGTCGTTGTTGTGGAGTTAAGTTGACTAGCATCATCAACTAGCAAGCACCGTCATGTTAATCTAAAAATCTTTCAGAAAGAACTTTTGTGCAAATCCAGTGTTGAACTGACCCTCGTTTGTGAAGCAGTCCGGCATAAAAAAAAATGTGTGCAAGTATATAAATCTTAAACGACTTTCTTCGGCACATTTCCTTCATAAATGAAATTTATTTCATGGGATTATAAAAAAGGAGTGGGTGGATTTTTACCATTATAGGCTGGTTTACACACTGTGGACACACATCTGAGTTCAAACACCTTATAGTATAAAAGAGAATTTTGCATAATAGACTTTTAAATTTGCATTTCTCTAACTATTTCTAACCGAACACAAAGCTTTAGACAAGAATCAGGGGAGAGAGAGAGGAGAGGGATTCATTGGTAGTGAGTGAAAGAGGAGGAGAGAAGAGAAGAGAAGGACAGAGGCTTGTTTTCTCAGTAGATGCTGCATCTCTCTGGAGAAGAAATTGCCTAATTTTCCTCTCACTGGATCATCCGGCGAGTGATGTTTCATGCATATCTTCTCAAACGTGTGCTCTTAATCTCACTTCTCTCAAACTTTCTCTAGGGTTTAGTTGAGACGGCTGAAATGGGAAACGCCATGATGGATAACAGCACCTCGACACATCCCGACGGAAACTCCACGATGCCAGAGAACCCACTGGAGGTTCAGGTGGTCACCATCTCCCTGTCTCTGCTGATCTGTGGGGTGGGAATTGCTGGGAACCTCATGGTGGTTTTAGTGGTGATCCGTAGCAAGCACATGATGACTGCAACTAACTGTTACCTGGTGAGTCTGGCGGTGGCCGATCTGACCGTGCTTCTGGCCGCCGGTTTGCCCAACATCTCCGAGGTCGTGGCTTCGTGGATCTACGGATACGCCGGCTGCGTTTGCATCACGTTCCTGCAGTATCTGGGCATCAACGTCTCGTCTTGCTCCATCACGGCGTTCACCATCGAGCGCTACATCGCTATCTGCCACTCCATCAAAGCCCAGTTCATCTGCACCGTGTCCCGAGCCAAGAAGATCATCGCCTGCGTCTGGATCTTCACGTCTCTGTACTGCATCATGTGGTTTTTCCTGGTGGACACGAATGAGACGGTTTATGGGAATGGCGTCGTGGTCCGGTGTGGCTATCGGGTGTCCAGGAACCTCTACATGCCCATCTACTTTCTGGACTTCACCTTGTTTTATGTCGTTCCTCTCGTCGTGGCTTTGGTTCTGTACGGTCTGATCGCCAGGATTTTGTTTCGAGACCCGCTGCCGTCGAATCTCTCAGAGCAAAGGCTCTCGGTCCATCAGAGCCGACGAAAGAGTTCAGTGAAGGTGTCCTGCAAAACAAACAGTGCAGCGACGTCCAGAAAACAGGTTTGGTCTGTCATGTCCATTCTACAGAAAGAAAGAAAGAAAGAGGGAAAGACTATTACAAAGAATGATTGTTTTAATTAGTTATCACGTTTTTTTGTTGTGGTGACTCAAAAATTCAAGTTGAAACTTAAAATCTTAAGGCAGCATAAACACATATAGTATTTTACTGTGTGTGTGAGTGAGTGAGTGAGTGAGTGAGTGAGTGTGTGTGTGTGTGTGTGAGTGAGTGAGTGAGTGAGTGAGTGAGTGTGTGTGTGTGTGTGAGAGTGTCTATGTATATCAAATGTATGTCAATTATAGAAAATATAAAGATATAAAGAAGGAAAACATAGTTTATATTTATTTTTGTCTATGTAATTTATTTGATATAAACTGATATAATAAATAGAAAATATAAAGAAAGAAAATAATATATATATATATGAAATGTATTGACATAATAAACAGAAAATATAAAGAAAACATATGTATTAATATTTAAATATTTATTTTCACTATATAATTACATCGCACAAAGACTTACTTTAAGTTAAAACAACATATCATTATATTTATTTTCATGCCTATGTAATTTATTTTATATAAATTGACATAATAAACAGATAATATAAAAAAAACATACTTATTCATATTTATATATTTATTTTCATATAATTATATACAATTAATTATAAAATACATTTCATATATATATAAATGATTAAATTGTCTATATACAATATAAAGAAACCATTTATTTATTAATATTTATTTTCATGTCTATGAAATTTATAGAAATTAGAAACAATGGCAAATTATGTATTATCTGTTAATTTATTTATTTAATACAAATGTCTTAGACTTTGGGAGCAGAAAACAGCACAGTGACCTTAAGGTGACCTCTATTATTCTGACTATATGATGCAAATTAGCAATGTTGCAATAATCCGGCTTGTTTACATTTTGTATTTTATACTAATGTTCATTAACATGCTTTGTTCCTATTAAATAATCAAACGAGACTAGCGCAGCTCACGCTTGTCTTCCTCCCACAGGTCACGAAGATGCTGGCGGTGGTGGTGGTTCTGTTCGCGGTCCTCTGGATGCCGTACCGGACTCTAGTGGTGGTGAACTCGCTCATGGACCCGCCGTATCTCAACACCTGGTTCCTGCTCTTCTGTCGTATGTGCATTTACACCAACAGCGCCGTCAACCCCATCATCTACAACGCCATGTCGCAGAAGTTCCGCGCTGCTTTCAAGAGGCTCTGCGACTGCAAACGCAGGTCAGATCAGGGCCGAGCTGGAAGATGTGTGTATTACAGCGTCATAAAAGAGTTCTCTGGTGAACACACTGCACAGATGAAGACACACACGCCTGATCTGAGCACGGTCATGTCAGCAGCCTCGGATTAATAAGTCCAAATAAGTGTGATGATTTGCATGCATTACTATGGAAGCTAGTTGTGAGTTATAAATTCTGAACTGTGAGATAGGCCTATAAACTTGCAATTCTGAGAAAAAAAAAGTCTGAATTATGAGATATTAACAAATATCTTAATATTAACAAATATTAACAAAAACAAAATCACAAGCAAATATGTAACGATTAATCGCATCCAAAATAAAAGTTTGTTTACATAATATATGTGTTTGTACTGCGTATAATTATTTAGTATATATAAATACACACACATGTATATATTTAAGAAAAATTTGGTATTTTTATATAAAATATTTATATATAATATAAATGATGTATAAATATATATACAGTATATACATGCAAATATTTCTTATATACATGCATATGTGTATATATATATACAAAATAATTATACGCAGTACAAACACATATATTATGTAAACACAAACTTTTATTTTGGATGCGATTAATCAGCCTTAAATATGATCTGTAAGTCATGACAACTTATGCTTTAACATTACTAAATAAGTTTTGGCTTTTTAAGAAATAAGTTACATGAGATTCAGCTCAATTTTTAGTCAGTTTTATATAATTCTAGTTGAAATGACTTAAATTTAAGGCAGCCACTGAAACCAACAAGTTTTTAAGTTGAAATAGGTGGAAATTGTTTACGGCGACTTCCGTTCATTTTTGTTTAAAGGTTTTGCATCTAAATTGTGAATTATCATACATCACTGTGGTTGTAGTGATAGATCCAGTAAGTGTTTACAGCGCTGTACTCATAAATGTGAGAAATTATTCATTTATTTAATTATAGTGTGTAGGCATGTTCTGTTAATGTTAAAGTAAAAGTAGAAATAAAACATTCAAGGGAACCACATCAGGAGGAAACAACTTGTCATTGATTTTTAAAATAAGAGTTCATTGTATTAGGAAAATAAACTGTTAAAACATAAAACCTTAAAGACATTTCATAAGTCCACTTTTAATGTTAATCTTTAATCACTTAGCTACTACATAAATGCTCTTTTAGAGTTGAGAACTGAATGTTACTCATGTTTGATAGTCCTTTACAACATTTGAATGATATGAACTCTTTTAAAGCATCTCAAAGGAAAGATTTTTTAACAAAATGCAATCCTGAACTTTAAAACGTATTCTAGCGATCATGTATGGTAGTTAAATAAAAAGAGCCTCTTCCTCTCATACAATATTTATGATATAAACTTTTTTATTTTATTTATTTAATCTCTGTTTTGTTGTGACTTGAAAGAGTTATTGAATACTGTAGTTCTCTTCTGAATGTATTTAGAGCATAAAGAAAATGACAAAAATGTTGAGAAAATAAATTTAGCGTGGTGCTTCATACCTGTTTACTTCCTTTACCTGTTTTCATCTGTCATTCTGCTTCATCCCTCACAGTCAGGTAAAAATAGCGGTTTCATCATTTCCTGTGGGAATAAAAGCACACACACACACACACACACACACACACGCTTCATCAAACGCGGGTCACATTTCTCTGAACTGAATCTCCGTCAGTTTCTGTATTTCCACTTTGACTCGCCATTTCTTCTGGTCTCTTTTTAGTTATTTTTGTTTTCCTGATTTTTAGCTATTTTAGTTTATGCTTTCATATTTTTTTTTTTTCTCGTCGTTTCAGATTCTGTCATGCTCTTGATGTCAGGGATGGTTATTCATAAATCACACACTGCAGAATTCACCTTTCACTTCTTTCTTAAACTAAATGTTTCAAAGTTTGCAACACTGAAACTTCAGCCTGTAAACATCTCAGTTCTGCTCTCTTTCTTATTCTGGGTCTCATGCTGTGGCGAGGGGGGCGTGGTTTTGCGAAGTCTGTAGCAGGAGAGAAAGGAGGGGGCCGATCGGTGAGTAAGTAGGTCAAGTGCAAAATGAGGAACACCTGTGTCTGATTGCAGTGATTGGCGTGGAGAGACCGGTTATAAGCCAGCATGCGGGAGGAGATGAGAGAGAGAGAGTTGGACTGGAACCTCACCTGTACGCTGTGTTTGAATGAAAGTTGTGATTGTTATTTGTCCTCTTTGTTATTACTGTGCGTGGCACGGTGAATGCGCTACGTGCGCCTCTTTTGTTTATTTGTTTCTTTTTATTTTGCAATTAAAGTGAGTGTTTCAGTCACGCCGACCCCTGTCTTCTTCCTTCCTTGCAATACAACATTGAACCCCGTTACACATGCTCACCAAGGTTAAAACTGTGAAATATTATTACAATTTAAAAGAACCATTTTCTATGTGAATATATAGTAAAGTGTAATTTATATCCTGTGATCAAAGCTGAATGTTCAGCATCATTACTCCAGTCTTCAGTGTCACATGATCCTTCACAAATCACTCTAATATGAGGATTTGATGCTCAAGAAACATTTATGATTATTTTCAGTGTTGAAAGGTTTGTGGAAACTGTGATACATTTTATTGTTCAGGATTCTATGATGAATAGAAAGAACAGCATTTATTTGAAATAGAATCTTTTGTAACATTATAAACGTCTTTTCTGTCACTTTGATCAAACTAATGCATAAATAAAAAGGATTAATTTATTAACTGTTTACTTCATATGGATATTCAGTGGATGCATGCTTAATTTTAGTTTATTTAGATTTTGCTGTGATTATAGAGAGAGAGAGAGAGAGAGAGAGAGAGAGAGAGAGATCATCATCATAGAACCATTTCAGAGCAAATAAAGAGATGAAAACAGGAGATTGTGTGAAAAGTATGTTTTTAGTATTAAAAAGAGAGAAGACAGTGAATTAAATGAGATCAGATCTAAGACAGACACTATGATGTTAATGGACGATAATAATTATAAAGATAATTCTTTGAAAACTATTTCCTGAAGTCAAATATTCTGCTGTGAAACTAGTAAATAGTTTAATTTAAACCTGTTCAGGTTATAATAGCCTTGTTGTATCGAGTCTCGTTTGAAATGTTCTTGGTCGCTGCATCATAAATGAAATGTATATTTTACGCATGCTGGTCTGTGATTGTGAATATTATCACCTCTAACTGGTGTGTAAAACAAGATGAACTCGTTCTGTTTGATTCAAGTGGCTTGATTCTGATGATGCATATGTGTTTGTAAAAGTGCTCAAAATAATTTTGGGGTAGTTTTTTGATAATTATTATATCAAGCATGTATTTTTGGACGGTTAATGGCAATATTTTGGCAATTAAATGGCTCTTTATAAATCAACTACTCTTTTATTTGAAAGGATTTGGGCTAGAAGAGAGAGTCCAACATATTTCACTTCAGTTAGTTTTATAAGCAGCTCTGTGATATTCATCTCTATTAGAGATCATATTATAAGTTCTTTTCAAACCTCAAACAATTCATGCGCTTCTTGTTTTGAATAAATATGATCTTCTGGAGGATAAACAGCTTTTACAGTGTGTGTGTGTGTGTGTGTGTGTGTGTGTGTGTGTGTGTGTGTGTGTGTTTCTTTCATTCACAGGAGCATCACTTTACTTTCTGAAAGGATATTGAGCTTCTATTTCCATCTTTTAGACTGGAGTGAAATATAATGTAACTTCAAAATGAATGCAACAAGGATCGCATAGTTTAAAAATAATAATTGCACGATTAAAAACAGTCAATGATTGATCAGCTTTTAAATCTTGTACTTAAACTGAACCTCCTTATCAGCATTTATCCACCAAAATGTAGAATATATGAGTGACAGACATGCTCCGTCTGCTGATGCTGAATCAACTATATTTACAGACTGGGTTTTTTTTTTTTTTTTTTTTTTTACTCTTTATTTATTCAATTTTCAAATTATAACAAACATAACAAAACAAAACAAAACAGAACAGCAGGGTGTTATGTTACAAAGATTCCCTTTCACACTTGGGTCTTATAGATTATCCATTTCTTCCATCTCAGTTCAAAATTAGCTGATTTCAGTCATATAAAGTGAGTGATTTTTTCCATATAGATTTCTTCCATTATCTCTTTCCATTGTGACTATGTTAAAGTGAGACTCTTCAGCCAGTTCCTTGTAATAGTTTTTTTGCTGGCCATCAACATAACTTTGTAGAGATACATATCCTCAGTTCGTATAACTGAATTGGAAAGTAAACCAAGGTACATAGATTGAAAGTCAGTGGGAAACGCATAGCCCAAGACAACCCTTATTACAGTCCAGACTGGGGATTTTAAATATACTGAGATAAAATGCCTACTGTTCTTCACTAAATCTGCAAGATTAATTACCTTACGATCATTTCTTTTGAAGAAACACAGACCAGTTATTGAGGAGGGAACAGCAGACACTTTCTTCTCTCAAAATTATAAGCAGGCTTGCATTTATTTAAATCTTTAAACATACATGAATAATTAACTAAACAATAAGGATGTTTAGTCACCCTTAATGTTAGATGTTTTATGTCCTAGGCTGCGTCTGAAATCGCATACTTCCCTATTAGCCTATATAGTAGGCGAAAACAGTATGTGACAAAATAAGTATGTGTGAAATCACAGTAATCATAAAAGAGGAGGCAAAAATCACCCGGATGACCCACTTCTTCCAGTGAGATTTTGAGTGTGCATACGATAGACATCCCATGAGGCCACGGGAGAGGACTGACCCTTTTCACATTTCCGGGTTTCTCAGAAGCAGGAGTCGTCATAGTTGGGTAAACTTCTATAACGGCGAAGGAGCGATTACATTAAATATATTTATTTTTTATGTTCCCATTTGCTCAAATAGCAAAAGAAAAACTCCACAATATTTTCACAACTTTCAAAAATAGGGAAAAAAGCAGCGTTAACTAGTTTCTTGTAATTTAGTGCAAAAGTATAGTGTTATTATAGTGTTATAAATATATAATAAATAATAATAAAAAAAATATATATAAGTGTGCTTGTGAAGCAGTGAGATGGCCTCCTCTAGTGGCTGGATGAAGTTACTGCGTTTAAAACTGTGTGAAGTTACTGAACGGATTTCAGAATGGAAGTCTGATTTGGTGTGTGTGTTCCCCCGTCTTGTCCCGTGTTTAGCAGTTCCCCGTTATGTTGATTAGTCTCCCCAGGTGGTTCTGATTAGCCACGCCCCCTTGTTATCTTGTTTAGCTTGTCTGTCTGTGTATTTAAGCCCTGTGTTTAGTTCAGTCTTGGTCAGTTCTTATATTGTTGCACCATAGTGGTTGTTCTGTTCCCGAGTCTCAGTCCTGTGTTTGTGTTTGTGTTTGTGTTTGTGTTTGTGTAGTTTTGAGTTTATTTAATAAAAGACTACTGCACTTGGATCCTGCTTCCTCCTCTGCTTCAACCAAAACGTAACAGTCTGATTTGGTGTGAGTGGATGTTAATTTTTTTTGTGTGTGTCATGTCTCCGCTTCTAACGTTAAGAAGTAGCAATTTATTAAGGAATTCATCCTTCTTTTTAACCCCCTTCGTCTAGTTGAAAAGTAAAAAAAAAAAAAATGTTGGTAGGCTAGCCTAATTCATAGTGTATTCCTTCAAGCCAAGATCACGCTCTGTCCTGATAGTCTCCTACTTTTGTAATCTCCATTTAGCTACCTAACAACAGGAAATTACTTTTAGTGGGAAAACAAAAGCACACAGCCTAAGTAAATGTTGTACGAAGATACAAAGTTCACACGGTCGCACAGAGCAGGAAAGATCAGATGAATTTGTTTTGCGGATGTTACATGGCAAGCTGTTTTAACGTTTAATCCTTAAAACGTAGGCTACTAGTATATATTTTCATGCTACCAGTTGGGTACAACGGGGCTAAAAGCGCATTTGACTGTATTCTCTTTTAAACCACGACATGACACACAAATTCAGCTCAGCACTTTTCTCAAAGGTCACCTATTCCCCTTTTCACAAGATGTAGGGGAGAGCCGGGACAGTTGAAACACTTTTCAGATAAACCTGTGAAGAGACGACTCAACGCCAGCGATGTTATGCCCTAAATTAATACATGATTAACTAACTTTATTTTTCTATGTACATTTCTGAAATGCACTTTCTGTAAAGCTGCTTTGAAACAATGTGTATTGTGAAAAGCGCTATACAAATAAATTTGAATTGAATTGAATAAACGTCGTTTTATAAGATAAGGTTATAGATAGATTTTTTATTTTTTGTGATCAACAACTCACATGTGTTCTCTTAGTATCATGTGTTATTCAGTACAAATATAGAATGATTTAAAGGGATAGTTCACCCAAAAATGAAAATTCTGTCAGTAATTACTCACCCTCATGTTGTTCCAACCGCGTAAGACCTTCGTTCATCTTCGGAACACAAATTAAGATATTTTTGATGAAATCTGAGCCTTGTCTCACTCCTCCATAGGCTGCTAGGTGGCCCAAACTTGCTGGCCCAGAAAAGTTATTAAAGAGATCGTTAATATAGTCCAAGTGGCTACAGTGGCTCAATATTAAGTATATCAAGCGACGAGAATACTTTTTGTGCGCAAAAACAAACAAAAATAACGACTTTATTCCACTATTCATTTCCTTCTCTCTGGGCCTCGTAGTGTTTTTGCGCTGCGCGTCTGTGTTGCATGTCATCACGCATCACACACATGACCAGCGTCGGCCGTGTAACACAGACGCGCTGCGCAAAAACACTACGCGAACCAACTAGAGGTCGAGAGAGAAGGAAATGAATAGTGGAATAAAGTCGTTATTTTTGTTTGTTTTTGCGCACAAAAAGTATTCTCGTCGCTTGATATACTTAAGATTGAGCCACTGTAGTCACTTGGACTATATTAACGATCTCTTTAATAACTTTTCTGGGCCAGCAAGTTTGGGCCACCTAGCAGCCTATGGAGGAGTGAGACAAGGCTCAGATTTCATCAAAAATATCTTAATTTGTGTTCCGAAGATGAACGAAGGTCTTACGCGGTTGGAACAACATGAGGGTGAGTAATTACTGACAGAATTTTCATTTTTGGGTGAACTATCCCTTTAAGCTGTGCGGCGTTATTGTGATATGCAAGTAATATTAAAAGTTGCTGCAAATGAACTACATTTTATTGAAATCAGAGCAACACTGACATGACAACAATGACAACAATCTAAAAAAAAGCACAACGTTTTCAACAATCCCTCATTTCTGATGCTCAGCAGCCAGTGTTGACTTTTTGCAGTCTGGATAGATCCGTCAGTGATCTTCCACCACATGAAGGAGAAACTGCAATTGTTCTTCAGAGTGTGTGAGATAGCCACTGTACTCTTGAATCAGAGCCACTCCTCTCTCGGCGTGATCATTGACTACTTTCATTGCATGTATGGTTGCCTGTGCCTCCTGATAATCTGCTTGATTCGGCCAAAGTTCCGGGTCAATTTCAAGGAACGTAATGTAATTTTTTAAACCAAAAAATGTGCTCTAAACCCAAACAATAACCAAGGTGATCATCAATAGAAATATGTATTGATTCCACCAGGAAAGGTAAATCTGCTAAACCGGGTCATGGATGGATTAATTTGGATTTAGTTTCTACAATCAGTAAACTGAGATATGCATCTAAAATACATATTTAGGAATATATGGAGCATATGGAATATGTGGAGATTTTTGGGGAATTTTACTAGCCAGGTACAATACCAAGTCAAAAGATCGTTTTTTACGAAAATCATCAAAATCTCAGAAAGTTTAAAGCTATTGAGCTACCAGTAATTATTATGTTACTGCCATAAAAATTGGCATGCTGTATTTTCTTATATAAAGGAACAATTTGAAGGGTTAAGAGCATGACAATTGGAGACTTTAAAAATAAGGACCACCCTAGTCTGCAAGCCCGACGGGGCCCGACACGCTAAGCCCATTCGGGCCGGGCTCGGGCCATTTCTTTTTTTTACAGATCGGGCTCGTGTCGGACTCTGGCTTATTTAGCTTCTCTCCTTTCATTGTGCCCATAATATACGTGCAGAACACACGTCACATAATGTGTATGAAATATTGTTATATTTATTATATTATATATAATATATTATTATACATCGCCTAAGCCAGTGGTTCTCAACTCCAGTCCTCAGGACCCTCTGCTCTGCACATTTTGTAGGTCTCTCTTATCTGACACACTCAGTTCAGTTCATGGAGTCTCTCCTAATGAGCTGATGATCTGGTTCAGGTGTGTTAAATAAGGGAGACATACAAAATGTGCAGAGCAGTGGGTCACGAGGACTGGAATTGAGAACCACTGGCCTAAGCAACACAAACGCAATACGCATATACGCACTCGTCACTCACGTGCATTAACAGGTATCAGGGAGAAGTTGGATTTTTAATTTTTTTTATTAATATTATTTAACATTAGCCAGTTGGCGAAGAGTTCTTCATTTTTGAACATTGTTTTGAACATTCTTCTTCAGTTACTTAAAAGCAAAGAAAGGTAGGCCGTTTATTTACTTATTTTTGCAGTTGGATCCCGTAGCGCTATATTCTCTACTGCATGCTTATGCTTCAGGGTTAGGGCTTGAACACCACGGGCCAGGGCCGGGTTAGGGCTGGAGTTTTTGGCCCGTGCAGGGCTCTAGTGTGCAGCTCACTGAGGGCGGGGTCTATGCTAATAGGGCGGAGTCCCTCAGCAGTTGTGGGCGGAGCCTAGGCATATGTGACATCACACTGCTAGAATCTGCAAACAGCTTGTTCTGAGACACTGCTTATGATTTATGGGGATTTAAAAAAAAGGAGTGGGTGGGTTTATACCATTATCAGGTGGTTGTGTACACACACTGCCAACACACATTTATGTTCAAACACCATGTAAAAGTGCATTTTGTATAAAAGTTCCCCTTTAACAACCACTTTTGAAATTTGGCTAATCCTTGGCGTGATCGTGGACAGCAATGCAAAGTTGATTCTGTGCTAATTTGATCAAATATATATATATCTTTTTTTTTTCTTTTTTTTTTTTATGTTGTAGATAAAATATCAGATTTATTGTTGCTGTATATCCATACTAAACTATTATTGGATCTCCAATGCTTTCAGAATCTTTACTTTTAAAAAAAGTATATACTTTTGCTAAAGTGATTTTAAAGTGAAGTATTAACTATAAAAAACATTATTTTAGCTGAAGTATTTGTATCAATACAGTATGTCTGTGGGGTAAACAGCCCTCCTCGCCACCTCATACATTTATAAGATTTTTAAACAAGCAAACCACTTTTATGATTTATTTTCACACAAAATCTGTAGTTCCATCAATGCTCAATACAAAAAAACAAAAACAAAACAAAAATCTGCAATCATACACTGTAGTGAAAAGCACATTTTTTCTTAAAGTCCCCCTGTAGTCAATCATTTTATCCCTTAAAACTCATCTTTGATCACCAACATCCATCCATCTTCTTCCGCTTATCCGGGGCCGGGTCGCGGGGGCAGCAGTCTAAGCAGAGAGGCCCAGACTTCCCTCTCGCTAGACACTTCCTCCAGCTCTTCCGGGGGAATACCGAGGCGTTCCCAGGCCAGCCGGGAGACATAGTCCCTCCAGTGTGTCCTAGGTCTTCCCCGGGGTCTCCTCCCAGTGGGACGCGCCCGGAACACCTTCCCGGGAAGGCGTCCAGGAGGCATCCGGAACAGAAGCCCGAGTCTCCTCAGCTGGCCCCTCTCGATGTGGAGGAGCAGCGGCTCTACTCTGAGCTCCTCCCGAGTGACCGAGCTCCTCACCTTATCTCTTAGGGATCGCCCAGCCACCCTGCGGAGAAAGCTCATTTCGGCCGCCTGTATCCGGGATCTTGTCCTTTCTGTCATGGCCCAAAGCTCATGACCATAGGTGAGAGTAGGAACGTAGATTGACCGGTAAATCGAGAGCTTCGCCTTGCAGCTCTGCTCTTTCTTCACCACGACAGACTGGGTGAAGCAGAAGCTGCACCGATCCGTCTGTCAATCTCCCGTTCCATCCTTCCCTCACTCGTGAACAAGACCCCAAGATACTTGAACTCCTCCACTTGAGGCAGGAACTCTCCACCAACCTGAAGTGGGCAAGCCACCCTTTTCCGACTGACATATCATACCAACATGACATATTTAAGCATTTTTGTCCGTGAAAAAAAATCTTCATGCCTTAAAATAGCTTGAATGTAACTCGACACCCTTGCCTCATTTATTATACGCCATTCTATAAATATGCAAATGAGCCCCGCCTCCACTCACTCACTCAGCTCAGAGATCCACTGGTTGACGATCACACGTTGATCTGATTGGTTACAAGGTAGTTTGTGACGTCAGAAACACCAGCGATTTCAAAGCGTGTTTTTGAGACTGTCTTTGGTTCACTGCAGTTTTAAGGAGAAAATACTCAGCAATGGTGTCGACTTATGAATTTACACATGCTTTGTCTTAAAGCATATTAAAAACACCACATAGACACATAAACAACATTAAAAGCTGGACTTTCACCACAGGGGGACTTTAAAGTGTCAAGGTCAAGGTAACTTTATTGTCCCCGAGGGGCAATTATTTGTACAGCCAGCAGATAAACACAAGGACACAACACACAACAATACAACAAGACAGCATAACATAGAATACCCACAGTCTCTAAAACACACTAGTAAAGAAATACATTTAAAACAGTTTTTTTTTTTTTTTTTTTTTTTGGACAAAGAACCAAACCAGCAGATAAAACAGAAGATTAAAACAAACTCAATAAAACAAGAGTAAAACATTCTCATCAAAGTGGTGTCAATGTTAAAGTTCCTCAGTCTACGATAGAAATACATTCGCTGCTGGGCTTTGCCACAAACAGCATCAGTGTATGATTCAAAACATCGCTTACTATCAATTATTGTGTCAAGGTACTTGTATTCTTGTACTATCTCAATAGGTTGGCCATCAAGGAAGAGGGGGGCACTGTTTCCTAAAATCAATCATTAATTCTTTAGTTTTGGAAACATTTATGTTTAAAAAGGAACGCTTGCACCAATCATTAAAATCCTTCACTATTGGTCCATGGTCAATCACTCTTTCATTTAGAAGAGACACAATGACAGAGACGTCTGCAAATTTTAAAACCTGTCTACCATCATATTGTGAACGGCATTCATTTGTGTATAGGACAAAGAGAAGGGGGGAGAGTACACATCCTTGGGGGGAGATAGAAGATTGCCAGATAAAACGCCATTAACTTTAACCCTTTGAGATCTTGAGGTTAGAAAGTCAACTAACCAGGCTATTAGCCCTGGGTTGATGTTGTGATTCTTTAAAAGTCTATCTGCTAAAATGTGGGGTTGAATACAGTTAAAAGCTGATGAAAAATCAATAAATAATAATCGTACAAATTGCTTTGCCCCTTCCAAGTGATTAAAAACTGTATTGAGCAGGCTGCCCGTAGCATCCTCGACTCCCCTGTCCTGTAGGCAGATTGTAAGGGGTCAAGTTGAGACTGTGTTATTGCTAAAATCTCCTGTTTGATTATGTTTTCAAAAGCTTTCATAATGAGAGAAGTGAGAGCCACTGACCTAAAATCATCAAGTGATTTGGGTCCTTTGGTCTTCAAGGCATAATCACTGACTCTTTCCAGAGATGCGGGACCCGATGTAGGCCTAATTGAAGTGACTTATTGAATATAAAGGCAAGTATTTTATGCACAGCTTTTAAGAAGGCGGACACCAATACTGTCTGGGCCAGCTTCACCCCCCTAAGAATTTTGTGAACTCTGTCCTTATCTATAGTGATAGCCACATTTTGTTCTGTCCATGGTTCCCTGAACGCGGACAATTCCTTGGTGAAGTCGTAAATATTGAAGCGATTGTTAAAAAAATATTCAATGCGCCTTTAGTATATATTCAATATTCAGGTGCGCCTTTAGCCCCGCTGTACCCTACTTATGTTTTAGATACTACCAGGATACAGTCTGAAAGTGATGCTCATGTGAGTTGATGCTCAACTGTTGATTTCAGAAGTACAGTAAATATCCTCAGACACTAGAGGACGCTGTGTCTGTTTACATTCTCATACAAACCTGGCAGATGAACTCAGTCCAGTCAAAGCCATGAATGATGGATGTGCAGTCATTGATTAGTGATTAGTTTTATGTTGATTATTCCTCAAAGGCCTGTTTTATTGTCTGGACATGTTAAAGCATTACTTTCTGAATGTGATTGTGAACGGATGGATATATTACTTGGCTATATATCAACATCACACACTGTTCCTGTAACTCAAAACCTGGTACTTGTGGTGTTAAATTGAGTCAGTTCACTAACTTTATCATCATAAATCACACTGCATTTACAATTTACACTCTGAATGATTTCAAGGGAGAGTGGCATTAAAATAACTATCTATTATTGCAAAGTTATTCCTGATTACATTCAGATGGAATTTGGCATGTTCTTTTTAAACAAATAAATGCTGAATTGAGTAAATGTTAAATAAAATGAGAAATATACAAAGTTAAATGATGTCATCATTTTACCCAGCATGCTCTATAGTTAAGCACTAAGGCATTATATAACATGACTTTCTATAAAGCTGCTTGGAAAAGATGTGTATTGTGAGAAGTGGAATACAAATAAATGAGACTCAACTTGATAAAATCATTATTAGAGGTTTAGTCCGGTTTTTGTTCTCAAGGTTTTTGGTCCTGGTTTTAAAAGGCCTAATATTACAGTATTATTACATTAATATGATGTATATGCGTATTTTACTAACTGAAATAAGACATCTTCCAATCATCATAATATATTGTATATATATATATATATATACACATATATGAAATTCAAAAACAAAATGATAGGCTTAAAATATATAATGTTCAAAGCTGGTAAAAAAAAAAATACAAAAAAAAAAATATATATATATATATATATATATATATATATATACACTCACCTAAAGGATTATTAGGAACACCATACTAATACTGTGTTTGACCCCCTTTCGCCTTCAGAACTGCCTTAATTCTACGTGGCATTGATTCAACAAGGTGCTGAAAGCATTCTTTAGAAATGTTGGCCCATATTGATAGGATAGCATCTTGCAGTTGATGGAGATTTGTGGGATGCACATCCAGGGCACGAAGCTCCCGTTCCACCACATCCCAAAGATGCTCTGTTGGGTTGAGATCTGGGGCCTCATTTATAAAGCTTGCGTACGCACAAAACGGGGCTGAAAACATACGTACGCCAGTTCCTGCGCAAAAGGTGGGATTTATAAAGAAAAACTTGACGGGAAAATTTGCGCACCTGCACGCAAACTCTGACCCATGCGTACGAACGTTTTGGAGATGGAGCACTTTGGCGACACCGATGGTGAGCTGGAGTTAAATGTATTTTTGGTCACTTTTATACAGAAAATCTAAAGAAAATTAAACATATACAGAAAGATTATACAAATACAATTTCAATCACCAAGCCTGTCACTTGAAGCAAATATCCATTCCTTCTTAAATGTCCGCGGCAGCGAGCGTGTTGAGCCGTTTAGTGAAACTGACGCAAATAACAGTTTAAATAAAATACTTCTGATATAAACATTTATATTAAATATGCCATTCAAATTAATGGAGTTACACACTTAAACATGAAATCATTACTGAAGTTACAACATTTTTTTAAATTCAATCATTAGAAATATTTGTTGTGGATGCGATTGTTTTTGAACACTTTTCCTGTGGCGTGCTTTAATGTTTTAACCACAGAGATAATTGCTTATCATGATAATACCAGATTGTCTGAGAAAACAGTTTCGTGCAAATAATGCCCAAGGCCTATCTGTTTCCATTAAAAATATAAATCAATTAAAAATACAATTCGGCAAGTGGAACAGATTGAGAAAAACTTTCTCTGAAATGTATTTTACACTATTTGATTTATGTAGGCTATTCAAAAACAAGGCAAGGATAGACAACTACTTGATTTGTATTAATGTAATGTTTCTTGTACCGTTTATATCATTTGCATATGATTATTCATCCACGTGATAACGTTTAAGTTATCACATGGATGAATAATAATATGCAAATTATATGTAGATGAGGATCTGCATAGTAAAACTAAGCGTTGTAAGCTCCATATATGGTTATTTCGGGTGGAGACGCATGTACGCACAATCTTCCGCTGACTGGGATTTATAAAGTGAATTCTGCGCAGGTTCTGGCGTACGCACGGTTTTATAAGTCTGAATATTTTTTTGCGTACGCCATTTTTGGCTTTCGGGCGCACGTACACTTTTAGTAAGGTTCCTACGCACAGTTTTATAAATGAGGCCCCTGGTGACTGTGGGGGCCATTTTAGTACAGTGAACTCATTGTCATGTTCAAGAAACCAATTTGAAATGATTCGTGCTTTGTGACATGGTCAGGGCTGGACTGGGACAAAAAATCGGCCCGGGCATTTTGGCCCAGACCGGCCCACTATATGATCATAAACACCACCCATCTTTGCACGCCCTTAATTATATGCATACCAACTCCTATTCATTAAAACCACTAATGCCATGTAATGAGTGAGTATAGGAACGAGCGAGAGTTTACAGATGAAATAAGTACAAATTTGACATTTATTAATACAGTCGAACTATACTCCACAGTGGTGAATCCTAAAACAAGCTATAAGCGGCTCTGGCATAGCAATACAAGTGTTTCTTACAGGATTTTTTGTTAAAACTGTGGTGGGTGGACCTTGGTTCTTCTAGGGGGGTTCGGGGGCATGCCCCCCCGTGAGAAAATTTTGTGCATTTTAATGTTAAATTCATCAATCTGGTGCACTTTGAGAGTTCAAAATTAAAAGCTCCAACCCATATTCAGTGTCCAAATTAAACAAAGAAAAATTCAAACCTCTTTTAGTTACAGTGTCTATTTACATTACACCTACTATATAATAGTTATAATATTAATCCAATGACAGTAATAGCCATATTTTGTAAAACAAATGCACTAAAAAATAAAGGACACTTTCATAATTAGTTTTGTAACAATTTCTATACTTGAAAGAGATAAGCACATGATCTTTTATTTTGACGCAAACTGCATCAAGCTTTTATTTTGGCGGAAAACATGGTTTACAAACGCCTGTCATTAAATTTCAAGTGAATTGCGGTAATCGTCAACTATGCAGATGTGGAAATAATCTGTAACTGGGTTATGGGTTCCTACACTCCATCATGACATAGCCTAAGTGTTTTGAAAGTAGTTCTGCTTACCGCAGGCTTTACACTCTCTCATCTCTCTCCTGATCCTCCGTCCTCACTGTCATCATCTGCCACAGGAGCTGACGAAGGTCAGAAAACAGATATTTTGACACATAAAGCGTCTGCTTTAAGGGCCTGGTTCTATTTTTTCACGCTATTTATCTGCACATTCCTTGCGTTTCTTCTCCATCTCGCAGACTATTCTGGCAGATATTACACACTGACACTGCTGCACGCTCGCTCACTCGTTTAAAGTTGTGATTGGGCCAGCCCAGTGTCAATCAAGGAAAGAACCAATGGGCCGCTGATCTACGTGTTTCATGGGCTGGTCTGTCAGAAAAAAAAACTAACACTGACTTTTTTTGACCAATGCATTACACCGGCACAAACCCAAAACGCAAGCAAAACAAAACAAAACGAATGGCCCGCCGATGTACACATTTTATGGGCCGTTAAAAAAAAAGAAAAAAAAAAAAAGAGATGTATCGGCCCAAATAGCACGTCGGCCCACCGGGCATTTGCCCGGTATGCCCAATGGCCAGTCCAGCCGTGGACATGGTGCATTATCCTGCTGGAAGTAGCCATCAGAGGATGGGTACATGGTGGTCATAAAGGGATGGACATGATCAGAAACAATGCTCAGGTAGGCCGTGGCATTTAAACGATGCCCAATTGGCACTAAGGGGCCTAAAGTGTGCCAAGAAAACATCCCCCACACCATTACACCACCACCACCAGCCTGCACAGTGGTAACAAGGCATGATGGATCCATGTTCTCATTCTGTTTACGCCAAATTCTGACTCTACCATCTGAATGTCTCAACAGAAATCGAGACTCATCAGACCAGGCAACATTTTTCTAGTCTTCAACTGTCCAATTTTGGTGAGCTCGTGCAAATTGTAGCCTCTTTTTCCTATTTGTAGTGGAGATGAGTGGTACCCGGTGGGGTCTTCTGCTGTTGTAGCCCATCCGCCTCAAGGTTGTGCGTGTTGTGGCTTCACAAATGCTTTGCTGCATACCTCGGTTGTAACGAGTGGTTATTTCAGTCAAAGTTGCTCTTCTATCAGCTTGAATCAGTCGGCCCATTCTCCTCTGACCTCTAGCATCAACAAGGCATTTTCGCCCACAGGACTGCCGCATACTGGATGTTTTTCCCTTTTCACACCATTCTTTGTAAACCCTAGAAATGGTTGTGCGTGAAAATCCCAGTAACTGAGCAGATTGTGAAATACTCAGACCGGCCCGTCTGGCACCAACAACCACGCCACGCTCAAAATAGCTTAAATCACCTTTCTTTCCCATTCTGACATTCAGTTTGGAGTTCAGGAGATTGTCTTGACCAGGACCACACCCCTAAATGCATTGAAGCAACTGCCATGTGATTGGTTGATTAGATAATTGCAATAATGAGAAATTGAACAGGTGTTCCTAATAATCCTTTAGGTGAGTGTATATATATATATATATATATATAATTATTATTTTACCAGCTTTGAACATTATATATTTTAAGCCTATCATTTTGTTTTTGAATTTCATTTTAATTTTCTTCTTTATGATTTTACTATAGGCCTACTTTTATTTCCTTTTTTTTTTTAAATATATATTTTTAACTCTCTTATAAAACTATGACAGTTTGTTTCCTCTATGGAATAAAAAATAAAAAGGTAATGAATTGTTTGCAGGTCTGACTTTTTTTGTTTGTTGCAGTTATGAGTTTATCTCACACTTCTGGGGAAAATAAATGTCAGAACTGCGAGTTATAAACTCGCAATTGTGAGAAATAAATTAATAATTGCCAGATATAAACTCATAATTCTGACTTTTGTTTTGTGCTCATTGCGAGAAACAAAGTTTGAACTGTGAAGTAAAGAGTCGCAATAAGCCGTGACTAAAAAACAAGCTTCCACATAAAAGAGCTGTTTGGTTTTGGGTTTTCATTTATTTTATTTTGTAGTTTTCATATTCATGGCTCCTGTTCGTCATGTGATTCCCTTATCCGTTTTGTGATCATGTCATAGGCTCATGTGTAACATTTTTATTGGTTTATTGTGTTCAGGTGTGTCTTGTTAGGTCATTAGTCCTTGTGTATATATAGCCCGTATGTTCCCTGTGTTCCCGGTTTCCGCTGTTGGTGAGTTCTGTTCATGTTTAGTTCAAGTCTATCATTGCTTACTGTATTTAGTTCATGTTGGGATCTAAATAAACGACACATGGGTTCAGTTCAACTCTCCTTTAGTGGACATTTGTATCAATCTAATGGCAAACGTGTTTATAGGCCTATATATGTCAACAACACTCTTGCTTAACCCTAAAAAGGACAAGACAAAGAGACATCAGAAAATTAATTTATTGCTATTATATGATGACACAAAAAATACAATTTCACAATTTTTTTTTTTTAAACATGACTTTTATTTTTGATTTTAATGTTTGTATCCCTCAGGATACGTCACCCCTTTTACAGTTAAAAATGTAGTAATTTTTATACATTGATCAAAAAATTATAAACACTTTACAATAAGGTCTAGTTTCTCAAATAGGCTATAGCAACTATTATTCTTAATGTTAGTTGATAAAAATGCAACTTATTGTGTTAGTTCACACAACTTTTTGTTTACTAAATGTGTTAGTAGGCTATGTCAAAATTAGCATTAAGATTAATACATGCTGTAGAAGTATTGGTGATTTTAACTATAGTTGACAAATGAAACCATATTGTAATGTTACCATAATAATAATTTGTGCTGTTGTTTTAGTATATGTTAATGTTCTGTAATTTACTATACATTGTTGTATTTACTACAAAAAAATCCTTTTTACAAAGATTATTGGAGTATAGCCTTACAAGAAAATACTATTTCAGTCTTGCTACTTCAGAATTTCACGTTTAATGTTACTTCCCATTTCTTTGTAATTAATATTGAACTCACTAGCTTAAAATGGTACACCATATAGCTCGGTTTCTAACGCACCATTTTTCCAGTGTAATTGATTGGTTTAAGCAATATGACTATGATAATGTTCCTCTTTATTCTGAAGTGGAATCGTCAGAACGGAAAATCTGATTTCTCAAGCTGAAATTTCCATGTTGAGGTAAATAGAGCTGCTCTCACACACACACACACGCACGCACGCGCGCGCGCGCACGAGCGAGCAACAGTCGCGCGGTGGAGGATGCGCACAACATGAGCAACAGCCAATACAGCTCATGCACAGCAGAACACGGTGCATTCTGACTCTCTTCTGCTTATTTCGTGTCGGGAATGTGATCTACAAACACTTTATTTGCTCATCCTCTCGTTTGAGGCCGGTTAGATGTTTTTTGCGTCCTTTTTTTTCTGGATCAAACCTGGTTCATCGTCACGGCTCGGCGGAGACGCTTCACATCACAGGTGACTGATTCCTCTCCTCGTTTCTGCCTCCATTCTGAGGTGAAACCTGAAATGAAATAATACGAATTCGAATACATTTACGATGTTGTAGTCAGGATGAGCCAATATAAAAGGCTCATGTGTGTCCAGTTTATTCCTAGAGATCTGTGAGCGCGCATATTCCCTTTTTTATATCTAGTAATAATGAATCCTCGCTTTGACTGGACCTGCGTGAAGCGCTTTTAGTGGAGAAAATCGTCCCATCTGATCCAGTGTGATGCACTGATGAGTTTCTGATCGAATCGAATCAAGAGGAGACGCGGATCCGGAGCTCATATGGAGAAGAACGAGATCATTTGCTCGTAAATGAAGATGAATCGAGAGCAGATTTATGAGCAGAACCGGCTCTTCTACACGTTTACATGGACCTCAGGCAGAACTGGGTTACAGTAGAGCAGATTTGAGGCCACACATATGCGCTTATTTCCCATAGATTCGGGTTCGGGTTGCGCGCACATCATCACGCGCGGCGACGCGAGGAACAGATGAAGGGTTTATTTGGGATTTATGATGCAGTTATTGATCACTGGTACAGGATCTTTCATTAGGGGTTATTAAAGGGAGGTTAGGAGGAGAGGGATCTCTCTCTCTGTATTCGTGTTTTCAGTCTTGTTGTTCACATGCGTATGTCTGACATGATTTCCTACAGATTCTGCATGTGGCATCAGTAGATGCGGTTCACAGCACTGCCTTCTGATGGCAAAATTCAAACTACAGTGTTTTAAAACATTTGAACTGCTACATAAAATAATATGATCGTATAACTAATATCTAAATGCATTTAAATAAAATGAAAGAAATCCCTGCCATGCATGTAAATATGTATTTCACTGCTCCATAATGCATCTGAGACATTCCAGTTCAATAGTAAAACAAATGACTTGTAAAACTGGAATTTTTGAATGTTTAAAATAAAACTGAATAATTTTACATGAAAACAATAACAAATTTTAATTTAAGTGGTGTAACTGCAATATTAAAAAACGCCAAAAAGACTTATATATAAAAAAAAGTCAATGTTTCTGCTTGCATTAGCTTTATTAATGTATTGATTAAAGAGCACAGCAGCCAATGATCAAGTAATTATAATGTTTTAGTTAATGATAACTCTACACCTATTTAGTATGGAAGCTTGTGACCGCCATGAAACAAAACATTTTAAAAGATAATTGCAACTTTTATCTCGATGTTCTGACTTTTTTTTTTTTTTTTCACAATTGTGAGATATTAAAAGTCAGAATTGTGTGATAAAAAGGTTGCATTTACCTTTATTTTTTATTTTGTGGCGGAAACAAGCTTCCATACTTTAGTGTGACCAGTGCTGGGTAGTAACTGATTACATGTAATCTGGATTATGTAATCAGATTCCAAAAATTAAGTAGGCCTATTTGTAATTAGATTAGATTACATTTAAAAATGCTTGTAATCAATCAGACTACAGTTACTATTCTATTGATTACATGATTACATGTTATTCTCACAATGGCATAGATTATTCATAATTCATTGATTCTACTTTATTTTAAATGTTCCTTTCCAAAAATGCCTAATGCTTATAAAGCTCTTCCAGGAGCAATATATCCAATGGAAAATATTTTCTTTTTCTTTGTATTTTTATATCAATAAGTTACAAGATTGTCAAAACAATGTGATAAACAAGTTGGGTCAAAAGTAATCTAAAAAGTAGTCAGAATGAAACCTAAAATGAGTAATCTAGATTGCCTCACTAACTATTTTTATCATGTGACTTTGGAATCAACTAACTACAATTTGTAAGAAATCTCCCCAGCTCTGAGTGTGACCTTCAATTAAATGGGGTTTTGTCTTGTCTTTTTTGTCTGATTTTTCTCTCTCTCTCCTCTGTCTGTTTCATTAGATACGCAATATAACTTCAGACTCAGAATATAGAAGCAGAAACAGGATCTAGACCAGGAAACTGGACCACAGGATTACAAGATTGTCTGAGCATCACTAACAGTTTCTGGACTCCTTCAAAACGTGATATAATATCTCAGATCATCTGTTCTGGATTACTTACTTTGGAGAGCATGATTGCTTCCAGAGCTGGAATACTAGAGACTAATCTAGTTTATGTGTGCAAACTCGATTACATGGGCGAATCCCTCATGTGAACGGAGCCTAATTCGTTTGACTTCCACGGCAGCTCGTGTTGTTTATGTGGTCGTTCTTTCAGCAGAAGCAAAGAATTCGGAATGTTGACAGTCTAAGAACATTCTTTTGGAACGTTATTCCCTGCAACTATTGTCACAAGTTCAATTCTGCCTGGTGTTGTCGTGGAGTTGAGTCGCATGGCTCGACCCGGCTCTGGGGTTCTGGCGTCGTTGGGAGGAGGAGGATACTCGTCTCAGAGCATGGCACGGGTGGTGGTTTGGGAATGGATGAACGAACACGGCCGATGGAGGCCGTACAGCGCCACCGTCTGTCATCACATCGAAAACGTCCTGAAGGGAGACGCTCGTGGGACCGTCATACTGGGACAGGTGGATCCGCAGCTCGCGCCGTACGTCATCGATCTGCAGTCCATGCATCAGTTCAGACAAGACACAGGTGAGTCACGGATACACATCACTCCGCTGATGCTCTTTTTCTGGATGTTTAACCATGAAAGGTGTGCTTTTGGTGTGTGGGAACTTTAGTCAGTGTTTAGGCAAGTCCAAACATTCACATTCAGTTCAAATCCACTTTACATGCACTGCAAAAAATCTTTTTCTGAAAATGTATCAAATTTACAGTGTTAGTTCAACCAAAAATGCTAATTTTCCCATCATTTACTCACCTTCAAGCCATCCTAGGTGGATATGACTTTCTTCTTTCAGCCGAACACAATCAGAGTTATATTAAAAATATCCTGGCTCTTTCCAAGCTTCATAATGGGAGTGAATGGTGCCTGAGTTTTTGAAGCCCAAAAAAGCGCATCCATCCATCATTAAAGTGCATCCATACGACTCAAATCAGGCCTTCTGAAGCCTTGCGTTTGTGCAAGAAAAATATCCATATTTATAACTTATAAACTATAAGTGGCTTCCGGTAACAGCCATACGCGAGTCTAGTTCGTGCGGAAGAGTGACCTCTGACCTGACGCATGACGAGTGACCTCTGACCCCACGCATGACGAGTGACCTCTGACCTGACGCATGACGAGTGACATCTGACCCGACGCATGATGAGTGACATCTGACCCGACACGTGACGAGTGACCTCTGACCCGACACGTGACGAGTGACATCTGACCCCACGCATGACTAGTGACATCTGACCCCACGCATGACGAGTGACCTCTGACCCCACGCATGACGAGTGACCTCTGACCCGACACATGACTAGTGACATCTGACCCCACGCATGACGAGTGACATCTGACCCCACGCATGACATCTGACCCCACGCATGACGAGTGACATCTGACCCCACGCATGACGAGTGACATCTGACCCCACGCATGACTAGTGACCTCTGACCCGACGCATGACATCTGACCCCACGCATGACATCTGACCCCACGCATGACGAGTGACCTCTGACCCGACGCATGACATCTGACCCCACGCATGACGAGTGACCTCTGACCCGACGCATGACGAGTGACCTCTGACCCGACGCATGACGAGTGACATCTGACGAGACGCATAACAAGTGACCTCTGACCTGACGCATGACGAGTGACCTTTGACCCCACACATGACGAGTGACCTCTGACCCGACGCATGACGAGAGACCTCTGACCCGACGCATGACTAGTGACATCTGACCCCACGCATGACGAGTGACATCTGACCCGACGCATGACGAGTGACATCTGACCCCACGCATGACTAGTGACCTCTGACCCGACGCATGAAGCCTGACGAGTGACCTCTGACCCGACGCATGACGAGTGACCTCTGACCCGACGCATGACGAGTGACATCTGACCCGACGCATGACGAGTGACATCTGACCCGACGCATGACGAGTGACGAGTGACATCTGACCCGACGCATGACGAGTGACCTCTGACCCGACGCATGACGAGTGACATCTGACCTGACGCATGACGAGTGACATCTGACCCCACGCATGACTAGTGACCTCTGACCCGACGCATGAAGCATGACGAGTGACCTCTGACCCGACGCATGACGAGTGACCTCTGACCCGACGCATGACGAGTGACATCTGACCCGACGCATGACGAGTGACATCTGACCCGACGCATGACGAGTGACGAGTGACATCTGACCCGACGCATGACGAGTGACATCTGACCCGACGCATGACGAGTGACGAGTGACATCTGACCCGACGCATGACGAGTGACATCTGACCCGACGCATGACGCATGACGAGTGACCTCTGACGCGATGCATGACGAGTGACCTCTGACCCGACGCATGACGAGTGACCTCTGACCCCACGCATGACGAGTGACCTCTGACCCGACACATGACGAGTGACCTCTGACCCGACACATGACAAGTGACATCTGACCCCATGCATGACGAGTGACCTCTGACCCGACACATGACGAGTGACCTCTGACGAGACGCATAACAAGTGACCTCTGACCTGACGCATGACGAGTGACCTTTGACCCCACACATGACCAGTGACCTCTGACCCGACGCATGTCATAGGATGTAGGAGTAGCGTAAATTCAGGTGAGAGTCGAAAGCCTCTCGCGGTTCAAACTACAAACTCAAGCTCCTCCCACATTTAAAAATTCTCGTTTTAGACTCTGGTGTTTGTTTTGCTTGATCCTCTGCGCTTCTGCGTTCATCAATACGTCATGCGTCAGGTCAGAGGTCATGCGTCGGGTCAGAGGTCACTCGTCATGCGTCGGGTCAGAGGTCACTCGTCATGTGTCAGGTCAGAGGTCACTCTTCCGCTGGAACTAGACTCGCGTACGGCCGTTACCGAAAGCCAATGATTATAGTTTATAAAGTTATATGGATATTTTCTATACGGATCACTTTAATGATGGATGGATGCGCTATTTGAGCTTCAAAAACTAAGATACCATTCACTCCCATTATAAAGCTTGGGAGAGCCAGGGATATTTCATAATACAACTTGGCTGAAAGAAGAAAGGATGACTTGAGGGTGGGTAAATTATGGGATCATTTTCATTTTTGGGTGAACTATCCCTTTAAGTGAGTTTGTGCTTAAAACAAGAACAAAACATCTTTCAGTGTTGTCAGAAAAATAATCTCGTATGCTCTTTGAATTAGATTTATTTTTCTGACCCCATTTGCAGATATTTTTTCTATTAATTTTGACAGTTTAAATTTGAAACAAGACTTAACCATTTAGCTTCTGAAGTAAATCTATCTTGATTTAAGAATGTTTAGATATGCAAAAATGCTTTGTAAGAAAATCTTTTTTTTTTCTTTTTTTTTTTCTGCAGTGCATGTGCATGACTAAATGACTAGTTGCCTAACCACTTACTAAAGTTCCCACACATCAAAAGCACACCTTTCAAGGTTAAACGTTCAGAAAAAAGCGTGAGAGATTGTCTGAGAGGTTCGTATGTGCTAGTAGTGTTCGTGCTGCATTTGAAGTCAACTAGATGAACAAAAGACAGCTTCAGGGTTTTTGTCTGCTTGGAAAATCTGTGTGGTTCCAACCAAGATCTGATATTCTCTGAAGACTATCTCTCTCCACACACACACACACACACACACACACACACACGCGCACAGATCGGCACGTCCCCAGGGCTCTCTGTTCGCATGATGCCATTGCCGCAGGCCACTGTTTTCCCTCATGAGAGAACATGACCTAAAGTAGAACAGTTCAGGGTTAAATTAGGACACATGAGATGCTCTGTGGAAAACAGAGCTGTGTGTTATTTTGGTGCATGTTTGTGTTCATTACAGCACATCTTTTAAAGATGAAGTGTGTCATTTCCGTGGAAATACCATCACCAGATACAGCAGTAAATATTCCCACAGATCTTCTGGTCATTAAGACAGATAGTCCTGATCCTGAACTCGGTTGAGTCGATGTTTCTGTATCAATCTCTGAACATTAATCTGATGAGGAAGTACTTTGATATCATTGCCATGTGTCTCTTTCTTCTTGGCTTCTTAACTAGTTTAATGCAGCTTTAAGTTTTGCTGGAGAAACAGCACAGTTCTGGTACTAACCAATAACCAGCATGTAAATTCTAAATAAAAACTGTCTGGCTGCAGGAAGGTTGTTTAAGTGGAAGTAGTTCATCTGTGAAAGTAAAAGGAAAATGTGCCACAGACTCTTCTGGATATTTAGGCCTTCGTGCTAATCCGTGAAACCAGACTAAACCTAAAATGAGAAATCAACGTCTCTCATTGTATGACCTCTGACTTTGTGGTTTCTCTGCTTCACCAAGTTCCAGATGCTGCCTCTCTCTCTCTCTCTCTCTCTCTCTCTCTCTCTCTCTCTCTCTCTCTCTCTCTCTCTCTCTCTCTCTCTCTCTCTCTCTCTCTCTCTCTCTCTCTCTCTCGCCCTCTCTCTTGCCCTCTCTCTTGCTCTCTCTCTCTCTCGCCCTCTCTCTCGCTCTCTCTCGCGCTCTGTGTGTGGTATGGATGGGTTTACTTAGTTATTCTTGTGGGACAAAATTGTCCCCAGAAGTGAGCTAAAACTGACTAAACCTCCCTTTGGGAGTTTTTTACATTCTAAACATGCATAAAGTTTTCTGTTATTGTGTTAAGCTAGTAATCAATTTAATGGGCATTATCTAAAAACATTAAGTCTAAGGTACTTTGTCATTTAAAAGTGTGTTTGTGTGGGTTTGCTTGGTTATTATTGGGAACAAAATCTTTCCCAGAAGTGAGGTAAATCCAATAAAACCTTCAATTTGGGGGTGTCTTCGTTTGAAAAATTATGAATAAATTAAGCAAATTATGTTTTTTAGTTGTTCAGTGTGTTCTGACTGCTTACCAGGATGTTGCTATACAGTTGCTATGGTGCTTTGGATGGTTGCCAGGGCGTTGCTATGTGATTTCTAAAGTGGTTTTAAGCATGTTTTATGCAGTCGCTAAGGTTTTCTAAATGATTTTAGCATGTTGCTCTGCAGTAGCTATGGTTTTCTTATTGGATGCCAGGGTGTTGCTATGCAGTTGCTATGGTGCTTTGGATGGTTGCTAAGGTGTTGATATGTGGTTTATATCGTGTGTTTTTTTTTTAAGCATGTTTTTATTCAGGTGCCAGGCTTTTCTAAATGGTTTTTAGCGTGTTGCTATGCAATACCAAGTGTGTTCTGACTGGTTAACAGGGTGTTGCTATGCAGTTGCTATGGTGCTTTGGATGGTTGCTAAGGTGTTGATATGTGGTTTTAAGCATGTTTTTATATAGTTTCTAGGGTTTTACCTTCTTTTAAATTTTTTTTTATATTAGGGGTAAAGGGTGGGGTGTAGATTTGGTTGTACTACAGAAATATAACAACATGTATCGAAAACCAATATTTGAAGTGCTATGCAGCTGTGCAAAGGCAAAAAGGCAGTAACTACATTTTGTCAATTTTGTTAAGTCAAATCAAGTCTCTTAGACTAGATGGGTTTGACTGAACTTTGATCAGAAAGTTGAGGTCAGATCATTAAAAATTAAATAAGAAAACTTTAAAGATAAGACATTTTGTCTTGCGTGTGTGTAAAATTTTGGACCACTTAACACCAAGTTGAATATTCTGAATTGGATGCATGCATGCTTATTTTAGGTGTCCTGGTTCTTCCAGATGGAGCTCTCTTAATAGACTTAGTGTTCTGAGATTCATGTGTGGTGTGTGTGTGTGTGTGTGTGTGTGTGTGTGTGTAGTGGTGGTGTCCCTCCCTCACTGCTTGGATCTGTCATTAGTTTGAGGTTTCCTCGTGTGCAGTAAGTATGCAGTATGGTACTGTCTCTAATAAACAGCAGCTGGTCACTAAGGTCATACTGACATCGCTCAGCCCTGCAGAATTCCTTCTTCTTTCAGCCTTGTGGGATTCATGCGGAAAATAGTTTGATGTGAGTGCTGCTCGTCTTAGGATTGCCGGGTGACTGGTTGCCAGGGCGTCACGGTGTCATTGCTTTGGTTTTTGTCAGTTTTTGTCATGTCTTCATGCAGTTGCTAGGGTTTTCTAAATGTTTTTTAGCATGTTGCTTTGCAGAAGTGTAGCTAGTGTGTTCTGACTGGTTGCAAAGGCATTGTTATGTGGTTCTATAGTGGTTTTAAGCAAGTTTTTGTGCAGTTGCTAGAGTTTTTAAAAAAAAAAATTTAGCATGTGTGTACTGACTGGTTGCCAGGGCTTTGCTATGTGGTTTCTAAGGAGGTTTTAAGCATGTTTTTATTCAGTTGCCAGGCTTTTTAAAAATTTTAGTGTGTTGCTATACAATATCAAGTGTGTTCTGATTGGTTGCCAGAGTGATGCTACCTAGTTGCTATGATGCTGTGGATGGTTACCAAGGCGTTGCTATGAGATTTCTAAGGTGGTTTTAAGCATGTTTTATGCAGTTGCAGGGGTTTTCTAAATGATTTTAACATGTTGCAACCTGCTATGCAGTAGCTAGGGTGTTCTTATTGGTTGCCAGGGTGTTGCTTTGCAGGTGCTGTGGATGGTTTGCCAAGGAGTTGCTATGTGGTTTCTAATGTGGTTTTTGGAATGTTTTTATGCAGTTGCTAGGGTTTTCTTATATATTTTTTAACATGTTATGCAGTTGCTAGGGGGTTCTGATTGGTTGCTAGGGTGTTGCTACGCAGTTGCAATGGTGCTTTGCATGGTTTCCAAGGCGTTGCTAGGGGTTTCTAAGGTGTTCTGGGTTCCTTCTATGCTAATCTGTGGATTTTTTTTTTCACCTGTTTTATGGTCCATAAAGGTAAAAAGGTGCCTCTGATCACCTAGTAAAGTAGCAGCACACTCTCCTCAACAACACAGGATTTGAGGAATCATTGGTGTCTGGAGCACAAACACTGCAGGATGACGCACACACTCAACTTTATCACTTACTGTTAGAGGTTTCATCACATCTCTAATAAGGAAAGACTGGAGAGCGTCTGGTCTGTGTGTGTGTGATGAACGGCAGTGCAGATGTGATTGTGTGTGTTTGAATGGGGTTTGATCTCTGGCCAGACTCAATCGGTCTGTTTGTCTCCGGAGAGAGTCTGTGGTTTTCTGCAGCGCTGTAGATGTCTTCTCTTACACGTCTCATTTGCAAAGTAACACTGCAATGATTTGTTTAGCTCAATGGACTGGACGGAGATATACAGTGTTGTATTCAAGGGCGCATTATAAATCTCATCAGCCAATCAGTGTTAAAAAAAACGTTTTTAATGCTGGCATTTAAAATTTAACTAACCAGTTATGCAGCCTTCCTATAACACAAACAGTACAGCATTGTGCTAACAATGCCAAAGTCATGGGTCCGATTCCCAAAGAATGCATGAGTTGGAAAAATGGCTTAGCTTGAAAGAAATGCAAGTCACTTTGAATAAATGCATCTGGCAAATGCATATAAGTGAACTTGAACTTTTCAGGAATGTCATCCACTAAGCCTTAAAGGGGTCATATAATGATACAGGCACTTTTATAAGTTGGTTGTACTGAAATGTGTGTTGGCAGTGCCTGTACACAACCATCATAAAATGATAAAAATCCATCCAGTGGTTTTATTAAAATCTTCTTATGTTTCCCCGTCTCAAATCAAGCCGTTCGATCTTGTGACGTCACACGGTCGGACGCCCCTCACACAGACCCGCCCTCGCTCGTGAGCGAGCTGTCAATCATAGTCCGCATTGTTGAGCCCCTAAGGGACATGAAGGAGGAATGGAGAAAAAAATTATTTGCCATTGCTTTTACATTCTCTCGCAAAAAGTTTGTGTTCCCCTGAGAAGCCTAACGTTTCTCGTGGTAATGCAAAAGCATTGGGATTTTTCTTCCATCTCATTTTTTTTTTTTTTTTACCACCGTGTCCCTTTAGGGCCTCCGTAGGAATCAGTTTTCTTGTAGTAGTGGGAAGTTCTGGGGCTTCATTTATAAAGCTTGCGTACGCACAAAACGGGGCTGAAAACATACGTACGCCAGTTCCTGCGCAAAAGGTGGGATTTATGAAGAAAAACTTGACGGGAAAATTTGCGCACCTGCACGCAAACTCTGACCCATGCGTACGAACGTTTTGGAGATGGAGCACTTTGGCGACACTGATGGTGAGCTGGAGTTAAATGTATTTTTGGTCACTTTTATACAGAAAATCTAAAGAAAATTAAACATATACAGAAAGATTATACAAATACAATTTCAATCACCAAGCCTGTCACTTGAAGCAAATATCCATTCCTTCTTAAATGTCCGCGGCAGCGAGCGTGTTGAGCCGTTTAGTGAAACTGACGCAAATAACAGTTTAAATAAATAAAATACTTCTGATATAAACATTTATATTAAATATGCCATTCAAATTAATGGAGTTAAACACTTAAACATGAAATCATTACTGAAGTCACAACATTTTTTTAAATTCAATCATTAGAAATATTTGTTGTGGATGCGATTTGTTTTTGAACACTTTTCCTGTGGCGTGCTTTAATGTTTTAACCACAGAGATAATTGCTTATCATGATAATACCAGATTGTCTGAGAAAACAGTTTCGTGCAAATAATGCCCAAGGCCTATCTGTTTCCATTAAAAATATAAATCAATTAAAAATACAATTCGGCAAGTGGAAAAGATTGAGAAAAACTTTCTCTGAAATGTATTTTACACTATTTGATTTATGTAGGCTATTCAAAAACAAGGCAAGGATAGACAACTACTTGATTTGTATTAATGTAATGTTTCTTGTACAGTTTATATCATTTGCATATGATTATTCATCCACATGATAACGTTTAAGTTATCACGTGAATGAATTATCATATGCAAATGATATGTAGATGAGGATCTGCATAGTAAAACTAGGCGTTGTAAGCTCCATATATGGTTATTTCGGGTGGAGACGCATGTACGCACAATCTTCCGCTGATTGGGATTTATAAAGTGAATTCTGCGCAGGTTCTGGGGCCTCATTTATAAAACTGTGCGTAGGAACCTTACTAAAAGTGTACGTACGCACAAAAGCCAAAAATGGCGTACGCAAAAAAATATTCGGATTTATAAAACCGTGCGTACGCCAGAACCTGCGCAGAATTCACTTTATAAATCCCAGTCAGCGGAAGATTGTGCGTACATGCGTCTCCACCCGAAATAACCATATATGGAGCTTACAACGCCTAGTTTTACTATGCAGATCCTCATCTACATATCATTTGCATATGATTATTCATCCACGTGATAACTTAAACGTTATCACGTGGATGAATAATCATATGCAAATGATATAAACGGTACAAGAAACATTACATTAATACAAATCAAGTAGTTATCCTTGCCTTGTTTTTGAATAGCCTACATAAATCAAATAGTGTAAAATACATTTCAGAGAAAGTTTTTCTCAATCTTTTCCACTTGCCGAATTGTATTTTTAATTGATTTATATTTTTAATGGAAACAGATAGGCCTTGGGCATTATTTGCACGAAACTATTTTCTCAGACAATCTGGTATTATCATGATAAGCCGTTATCTCTGTGGTTAAACATTAAAGCACGCCACAGGAAAAGTGTTCAAAAACAATCGCATCCACAACAAATATTTCTATTGATTGAATTGAATATAAAAAAATGTTGTAACTTTTCAGTATGATTTCATGTTTAAGTGTTTAACTCCATAATTTGAATGGCATATTTAATCTAAATGTTTATATCAGAAGTAAAACATAGTTTAAATCATTATTTTATTTATTTAAACTGCGTCAGTTTCACTAAACGGCCCAACGCGCTCGCTGGCGCGGACATAAGAAGGAATGGATATTTGCTTCAAGTGACAGGCTTGGTGAGGGAAATTATATTTGTATTATCTTTCTGTATTATGTTTAATTTTAATTCTAAATTCTAAAAGTGACCAAAAAGACATTTAACTCCAACTCACCATCGGTGTCGCCAAACTGCTCCGTCTCCAAAATGTGCGTACGCATGGGTCAGAGTTTGCGTGCAGGTGCGCATATTTTCACGTCAAGTTTTTCTTCATAAATCCCACCTTTTGCGCAGGAACTGGCGTACGCATGTTTTCAGCCCCGTTTTGTGCGTACGCAAGCTTTATAAATGAGGCCCCTGGTGTACGCACGGTTTTATAAGTCTGAATATTTTTTTGCGTACGCCATTTTTGGCTTTCGGGCGCACGTACACTTTTAGTAAGGTTCCTAGGCTACGCACAGTTTTATAAATGAGGCCCCTGATCATTTTACTGACTCGGATCTTTGAATCTCGTTCATCAAAATGAACGAATCTTTTTTCAAGTCATTTCGTTCATTTTAGCAGAATGTATTTAAAATGTTACATGTTTGCCAAATTCCTCAAACACATCAAATGTTGAACGCATTTAGACTAAGAAAAAAATTGCAATGCAAGGAAAAGGCCAAATTGTGAGAAAGAGAAACGATTCATTAATTTATCTAGGTCTTCAGGCTATGCAGTGTGTTAGTTTACCTCACCTCCAGAAATTGTTCGTTCATCCCGTGACATCCTCATAAACTGAGCTATGCAGTCTGTAGTTCTGGTTTCAGAATGGATAAGTTTACGGTTTGAGTCTATGGACTTCGGGTTCGAGTCATTCGTTCATCACGTGACAGCCCCATATAGGCTGAGCTATGCAGTCGGTACCGGATACAGAATCGATTAGTTCATCTTTTGAGTCTTCGGATTCGAATCATTCGTTCATCACGTGACAAAAGAGCGAAAGACTCAGAAGAATCAGATCCGAAGACTTGAGAGGTGAACTAATAATTTCTCTTTCCGGTACCGACAGCATAGCCTCTGTGGGATTTACGGGAAGAACGAAAGACTCGTACCTGAACCCGAAGACTCGAGACATGAACTAATCATGTCTGTATCCAGTACAGAACCCATAGGATGTTGCGCATGCGTGGTCAACACAAAATGAACGAATCACTCTCTGAGACAACTCGGTAGTCCCGAGTCATATTAAAGATTCGTTCAAAATGAACGAATCGTTCATGACCGACCCATCATTATTTTCTTGCTTCTAAAACTGAACGTTGTGCTAGAGAACGAGTTTGTATGTAAACTGCAACAGGCGTCACAGCTGTCATTTGCATAGTTTTCCGCAGGACACGCCCACAGTCGCTGTTTCTCAAGTCGCCAGCAAACATTACACACTGACCCTGACAAACACTACTGTCACAGAAATACTCTTATTATACTCAGCGCCAAGCTAATATACAGTGTGACTAATTGTTAGTGTCTTTAATTCAAACTGAACAGCCTGTGGTCTCACTGATTGGCCAGCCACGGCCTGGCTCATGAATATTAATTAAGTTATGTGATATCTGATTGGCTGAAAGGCAGATGTTAGTAGGTGAGCTTTAGCCAATAGTTGGATTAGTGCATGATGCTTTAATTCAGTCGAGTGCTAAAGCAGCCGGTTGGCAGATGCTTCTGCAAGGTCGTGACGTTTTTGTTTTATGCATCTGGCTACTTTTTGCCCTTCATGCTGCTGTCCACTAGTTTATCTGCCAGAAAGTAGAGTTTACAGTCATTTCTAGAGGTTTTCTGGATCGGGTATGATGATGGCTATGCTTCTGATTGACTGATTATGTTGTGTATGGGTGTGTTTCGGTTTAACATTCAGTTGTTAAGATTTTCACAGCTCTGTTTTGAGCGTGAGAAACTCATTCGAGCTGATGTGTAAGCCCATAGGCTTTTGTGGTCACAAACGTGTTAAGTGTTTTCTTTGAATGCAGGTTTGTGTTGCCCAAGTGTTTTTAGTAGGGCATTTACGTGCATATAGAGGCTCATTCTTCCGTGCTCTTACTGAGAATGAAACTTATATACAGGTTACATCTGGCAGTTTCCCAGCAAACGCTTCAAAAGTTTGGTTTCTTTTGAAATTAAATTAATACTTTCATTCAGCAAGGACGCATTAAATTGATCAAAAGTCACAGTAAAGTCACTTTTATATTTTCATTTTTTGGTAATCGCTGATACGGAGTACCGATCCCTGTATTTTCATTGTATTTGTAATTTAAAAAAAAAATATTGGGTAGAGAAACCAAAAGAATGTTTTTTGGGCTTTTAGGATGATTATGTTAGTCTTACCTATCTATAAGCTAGTTATCTATAAGCTAGTGAGCTTCAAAACAATGACAAAATTCACATTTAGAAGATATAAGCGTTCAAATCTTTCACTTCCTCCAATGTGGATCAGTGATTTTAATGACATCACTGCACTTCAGCTTCTCATCAGATTTTCTGTCCAATCAGATGCTCTCTATAATCTGAAGCTCCGCCCCCTACACTATAAATAGTTGCTGAAGCTGCGGCTGAATTCGTTCACTTGTTCACACATTTACTATTTTCTACATGGTGAATGGCACATAGTGCACTATAGAGGGGATAGGGAACGATTCAGACAGTGTAAATATCTTTCCATTGAGGCGAATTAAGTCGTTAGTGTCACGCGAACTGCCTCAGCTCCGGTGACACGATATACAGAGTGGATCATGTGATCGAGTCGACGCGGACCACAAAACGTATCGGACCCGTTGAATTCGGCACAGAATGCTGTATTTTAAGGTGATATGGAGGAGATTCGATGGAGAAACGATTAGAGATTAGGAGGAAATAAACTAAACGCTATTGGGTATTTTAAAAAGGGGAGGGGCTTATCAATATGTCCCGCCCTCTCTTCCCGTTTCAGTGGAAAGTCTGTCAACACATTGAATAACGCTGTTTTACAGACCCCAAACTTTTGGAAACACAGGTGTATGTTGGAGCTGCTGGTTAATTTCTGCACCACTAATGGCACCAAACCATACTGACTAAATAATTGTTTTCTTCTGCTCCGCCTCGAGTCAGAATATTGATACATCACACGCTGCTGATGTAAGTGTCATGTGTGTGTTTTACAGGCCGTCTGACAGATGAGTTGTTGAACTTTCAGGGTAGTTCATTACAGCAGCCTCTTCTTTATTCTCATCACGTTTGCAGACTGAAGCATTTTAAAACAATTAGCCTGTAAAGGTGATGTAGGAGAGCCAAGACGCCCCTCTCTCTCTCTCTCTCTCTCTCTCTCTCTCTCTCTCTCTCTCTCTCTCTCTCTCTCTCTCTCTCTCTCTCTCTCTCTCTCTCTCTCTCTCTCTCTCTCTCTGGTCAGCACTTGTCTTGTCTTGACTGGTGGTATGAATAATATCAGCCAGATGCTTTTTGGCAGGAGCTCCCCATGCGGCCGATCCAAAATGGAGTAGCGTAGGGCCACAGTTTCCACTTTGCTCATTAGGAATGACAGCCAAATGTGCTCTTAGAAGGATCTGCAGTCTCAAGGTGAATTATAATCAGCCAGGACACGCCACGTCCTTTAGTTCTACGCTTATTTTACTTTCTTGCATGAAGTTTGATGCAAGATTATTAATGTAAACTAAAACCGTTAAAAAAAATACATATGTTACATGCAATAAAATAAACGTTAACTGAAATAAAATAAAATATAAAAAGTTTAAACTCTAATTTTCACTTAGATTAACTTGAACTACTAAAATAACTAAAACTTACATAAAAAATTATAAAAAACTACAGCTATATTTAAAAAAAAAACGAATAAAAATGACAAATACATGCAACAAAGTTTCTAAAACTTTTACAAAAATAAAAATAAGTAATATTAAAAATTAATTATGGTAATACAATAAAACTGGTTTGTAGTTTGTTCTGCTTAGCAACACATTTCCTAAAGCGTGATGTCAAAATCAGATGTTATTTTAGTATCATTGAGATACTATTATTGTTTTTTATATTTTGAATTAGTTTTTTAATTTTGCATTTTCTGTACAGTTTGAGCAATTCTAATACTGTATTTATTTTAGTAATATTGTAATATTTGAGCAATATTTTTTTTTTTTATGTCTAGATTATGTTGGTTGTCAGAAATATTGCCATGGCAACTAGCCCAGTTTATGTTTATTTTACTGCAAGTAACAACAATGTCTTTTATGGTTTTGGTTTTAGTAAAGTATGTTAACCCTGATTCCACTGATTGTTTCATTGCTTATCTCAAATAACATTTTTCTGACATGATTTGAATGCAGCAAAATGACAGGCTCCGCCCCCAGATTGTTTGATTAGAGGCTCCGCCCCCAAACAGTGTGTGGGAATAGTGGAGGTGTTGAACTGCTTTGGTTTATCACGGGGTTTTCCACCGAGTGTGTGTGTGAGAGAATGCGTTCTGGGTTTTTCTTGCAGGAAATACAGTGGTCTAATCTGAAACGCTTGACACCAATAGCTGCATCACAGCAAAGCATCTACTGTACCCTCTGAGTTTACTGTAGTACATCATATACTGTGTGAATCTGTTTAGTCAAGTGGGCATAATTGGCGCTGACGCTCACACGCTGGGCATCACAGGGGCAGCGGACACTTTTGTACCAACTTCCTTTGGCGCAGGATGGTCACGATGCATCTACACGTGTGTGTGCGTGCGTGTGTGTGTGTGTGTGTGTGTGTGTGTGTGTGTGTTTTGGGTCCTCTGCAGTCATAGCTTAGAGCTAGTCTTTTAAGTCCTTGTTTTCTGCAAGCTCTGCATAACTCTGCTAACTAGCAGTCTCGCAGGGTTCACATGAGCAAAGCAATATCTGTATCTGTTACAATGGCAGAGTGGTTTGTATCTGTATCTGTATTCAGATAAAATCAGATGTGGAGCTTGTCCAAACTGAAAAGGACATTTTACATTCCCTTTGTTAACATATAGCAAACTCTGGTTTATTATCAGATCTGATGACACAGTACAACCGTTTACAACATTCAATGAGTTTTTCAGTCATTCTGGATTTCTTAAAAAAAAAATTTTTTTACCTGATAAAATATTTTAGAGCTTTGCATAACAAGGAAATATTTATTTGTATTACATTTTCCTGACTTTTCTAGATCTAGAAATTCATAAATCTCTTGTAAAATTCGGCTACGTCACATATTGTTCAGTTGTTGATTGAGTGGATTAAAATAATAAATGTCTTTAATATTTATTATTAATATTATTTTATAATATTGTATATATCGTATAATAAAATAAATGTAAATAAAATAAATAAATAGATACAAATCAATAATAATAATAATAAAGAAATACATTTGCAACAAATGCATCAATATTCGAAGGCTCTTTAACTTTTCCAGTCATTCGATTATTAATAAAATATTTCTTTTCTCTTAGTTTCTACCTGATAAAATCGTTATGAGCTTGGCGTAAGTAGCAAAGTGTGTAAAATATATAAACTGTACTCAAAATGCGTAAAAATACCCATGACTCTTTACAATTGTATTAATTTACATGACTTTTTCCGGTCTAGAAATCAGTTCAAATTAGGCTTGTTGAGGGGGTGAATTAAAATATTAAATGTTTAATACATATAATTAATATTAATTTATAATATTTTATATATTATAATAAAATAAATGTTAACTTTAGTAAAATGTTTAAATGTTCAAATATAAAAATACAAACAATATTCGAAGGCCACACAACTTTTCCAGTCGTTCTATATATATATATATATATATATATATATATATATATATATATATATATATATATATATATATATATAATATATATATATATATATATATATATATATATATAATATATAATATATATATATATAAAATATATATGTATATATAATATATATATATATATATATAATATATATATATATATATAATATATATATATATATATATATATAATATATATATATATATATAATATATATATATATATGCTTTACTTTCAGGTACTTTAGAGCTTGGCATTACTAGAATAATGTTTAAACTGTACAAAAACATGTATAAAAATTAATGAAAAATATTTTTTTTATTTATTATTTACCTGACTTTTCAGATCTAGAAATCACTATATATACATTCAGTCGATGGTCTGTTTCCGGATAAGTGAGCGAGTCTTAACAGAGTAATCTGGATGATGCCGTGAGACCGAGACAGAGAAGACGACACACACGGGCCGACCGGATGAGCGAGTGTAAAGGGAAAGTGTGAGGTTTGGGTTCAGGGAAGAGGACAGATGAGGATAAAATCATCGGAGGATCCGACGGGATGTGGCCAGAGCTTTCAGGAAGGACATGGAGAAAGTGTGTGTCTGTTTTCCTTAACTCTGTGTTCAAGTGTTGGTCTCAGTGGAAGTCTGAGAACAGAACATCCTGTTGGGTGTGTATGTGTGTTTGTATGTATGTGTGAGTGTTTGTTTATTTGTGTGTGTGTTTGTGTGAGTGTGTGTGTGAGAGAGTGTTTGTGTATTTGTGTGTGTGTGTGTGAGTGTTTGTGTGAGTGTTTGTGTATTTGTGTGTATTTATGTGTGTGTGTTTGTGTGTGAGTGTCTGTGTATTTGTGTGTGTGTGTGTGTGTAAGTGTCTGTGTGTATGTTTGTGTGTGTGTGTGTGTGAGAGAGAGTGTGAGTGTGTTTCTGTGAGTGTGCGTGTCTGTAAGTGTCTGTGTGTGTGTGAGAGAGAGAGAGAGAGAGAGAGAAAGTGTGTGAGTGTGTATATATGTGTGTATCTGGGGCTGATCACTATATATTCTAAATGTAAAACCTCATCAGAATTGTGTGTGTGTGAGAGAGAAAGAGAGAGAGAGAGAGAGAGAGAGAGAGAGAGAGAGTGTGTGAGTGTGTGTATATATCTGGGGCTGATCACTATAAATTCTAAATAATGTAAAACCTCATCAGAATTATATGTGTGTGTGTATTTGTGTGTGTGTTTGTGTGAGAGAGTGTGTGTTTCTGTCTGTATGTGTTTGTCTGTGTGTGTGTGTGTGAGAGAGAGAGAGAGAGAGAGAGAGAGAGAGAGAGAGAGAGAGAGAACATGAGTGTGTGTGAGAGAGAGAGAATGAGTGTGTATATCTGAGGCTGATCACTATATATTCCAAATAATGTAAAACCTCATCGTGTGTGTGTATATTTGTGTGAGAGTGTGTTAGGGGCTATTATTAGGGCTGTGCGATTAATCAAAATCTTAATAAAATCGCGATGCGAATGTGCAATTTATAAACCGCAGGATTTTTCCGCCAGCATTACGACATGGAAGAAAGCAATAATAAAATCAATAATAAAGGCATTTGCGAACCACACTCCTTACGACAATATTTATGCAAATAAATGGTGCCTGCAAATATCATCAATAAAGCCGGCTTCCAAAAAATGATAGACAAGTATGAGTGAGGAAATATTGTTTCAAAATCGTAATATTGATTAAAAATCCTGATAGTATTTATTCTTTTGTCCGCATCACACGGCCCTAATCAGAATCACACAGCCAATGGAATCGTAGTGGTTCACTGTTGTTCCACTAACAGCACATTGCATCTTTATGTATGATTTATGGTGTGTGTGTGTGTGTTCACGTTTACACACATGACCTTGCTGTAAGTCACATTGAGCCTGTAGAGTCAGTGCATCATGATTAGTCCTGCGGGAAACTTTTATCTAGTCATGCAGTTCCAGGAAAGGAGGAACTGCCGAAATCTCCAGATCTGTCGAGTCGACTGTAATTCTTGTTATGCAACGTATTTTCATATCCTATCATTTATGGGTTATATAACATACAATATTAAACTCGCATTTTTAAACATGTAAATCACATTAGTTGGTTTTCATATCACAATATGGCAATGAATAGCTGGATTTTAAATCATTTTACTACTTTTATTTGACGAGATGTTAAATATAATTTTTTTTTTGGTTTTCAATATTGTTTTAACTGGTAATCATCTCTTCTGTTTCTCACTGTCTATCCAGGTATGATGGATTTGATTAATTCTGTGTTTTCCCTTCCGTTTAATATGCAAATCAGTATAATAATATTTTCACAATTTATCACGAATCGACTAACTTTAGCTCTTTGCTTCCATGCTGTTCATTTGTCTCCGTGTAAAGAATCAAAGTTTAAATTTTGATGAGTTTGACTGTATGTAAAACTACATGATGCAACATCTTTACTTTGCAGATTTTGCAATAACAAGCAAGTGTGTGAAACTTCACCTGTAACCGCTGTCAATGATTATAATCCAAATGAGGAACTGGGAAATGCTGTGTGTTGTTGGTGCAAAAGTTCGCAGCTTTAACGAAACCTTTCGGATTCAGTTTAAGGATGTGACACTTTGAGGTCTGACCTCGGGTCAGTAATGCTGTTATGATCCGCCCCGGGTGGGAGAGTCAGGGTTGGATTGTGGGAACTCAAGGCCAGTCGTGCTGATGTGTGTGTGTGTGTGTGTTACTCTCCTTCACCTCTCCTCTTCCTCTTCCCATCTTCCTCCCGTCACATCCATCCGGTCTGGAGCTTCTTATCACACTCTCATCTGAGAAAGCTTATGATTCAACTGTCATTTCAATATCTAATTGTACAATGAGTAAATTGCAGATAATGTGATTGATTCTCAGTTGAAAGCATCCCCACAGCACCTGCAAAAGTACCCATAGGCGTCACACAAAGCAATCGCTTGGTCTCAGAAGACTTGGAATATTCCAGTATAAACATCTAAACATTCTTAAATCAAGACGCATTTACTGAAGAAGCAAAATGACTGAAGATATTAAGGGGCCCTATTTTAAGGATCTAAGCTCATGGTCTAAAGCGCACGGCGCAAGTTCACTGAGGGCGTGTCCGAATCCACTTCTGCTAGTTTAACGACGGGAAAAATGGTCGGCGCTCCCGGCGCATGATCTAAAAGGGTTGTCCCTATTCTCTTAATGATTTATGTGCATTAAACCAATCAGAGTCTCTTCTCCCATTCCCTTTAAATGCCAGTTGTGCTCGCGCCATGGCGGATTCGCTATTTACATGACGGAATTTGATAGTGGAAAGACCGAATGCGTATCCAGAGCGCAAACGGATTTGCTCGTGTGCGAGGTCAAAGTGTGCAAGCAGAACATCTACGGGACAAGCTGGATTCCACCATATCTTTATGCACACAATAATAATCTTTTACATTGTAATCCTTTTCATTTTAATCTTTGGCATATGTGTGCTGATGTGCATCCCTGTGTGTTTAATAAGCAGAGTGTACGCGCGTTGTGGACCCACCTATAGGCGCACATTACTAATGCGCTCATTAAATAACAAAAAAAGATTGCGCCATTGACTTTAGACCAGGTTTCAGTTGGTCAATGGCTCAGTCTGTTTCTGTTGCCTCAAAATAGCAACGCTCCAACAATGCGCCAGAACACACACGTGCATAAATGGATGCAAATGCATTTGCTATTTAAACAATGTGGCACAGGACGTGAAAATGATAACTGCGTCAGGCTGAAACTAGTAAAAAACACTTGTCGCGCTTGGTGCTGCATTGCGCTGGGTGTAAGATAGGGCCCTAAGTCTTGCTTGATATAAACCTTTATAAAATTATTTATGCTTAAACCATGAAAAATTATCTGCCAATTGGGTCAGAAATAATCTTGTTTTCCCTATGAATTAAGTTTATTTTTCTGACCCCACTGACTATATATTTTTTCTTGTTTAGCCACAAATTCACTTAATTTTGATCAATTTTTCATTAAAGCTACACTGTGTCATTTTCTAAGTTGATTCTTAGCAAAAACACTTTGTTCTTTCAAAATGATATGTGCTCATTAATGTGTAATTACTTCTACCAACTAATCAAGTATTCTCGTGAGCGTAGAATCTGCCATTCAGAATACATACGTGCGAGTCGCTCGAATGGTGGCAGCCATGTTGCGCCTCCATCTTGAAAATACATTAGCCAAAGAGGGACATACCTGGAAATTCAAGCTTCGCCTTTCGCGCTTTTACACTCAGTGGCACCGTGACGAATGCGAGGGGGAGATTACTCGCGACTGCCGGCAGATTTCCCTCTACCTTTAGCTTTCCCGCGCACCTCCGTCACATCAACTGATCTCTGACTCTGCTCACGGAGAAAATGATGTAGCCTACGCTGTAAACATTGCATTACTCTATTAATCTCGTACAATATACAGAATAACGATAGCACTGATACTTTACTAAGATTAGCTTGCATTCGTTTGGGAACCTGATAGCTGAAGTTAGCAATGAAATGGTACCAAAATAACGAAAACGTAAAACTATTATTCGTTTTACATAGAGGTCATAACCTTCATGTTAACTGACTAAATAAAATGCAATTTGTAATAGTTTTCTAAAGTAACCTCATCACTTGAAGGAACACTCATGGACGAAGTCGAACTGGAAGCCATGTTAATCTTGTAATAAAAGATGGGAGAAAATCTTACACAGTGTAGCTTTAAAGTCCCCCTGTAGTCAATAATTGTATCCCTTAAAACTCATCTTTGATCACCAAAATGAAATTAAGCATTTTTTCCTTTTAATAAAATGTCTAAATGCCATCAAATATCTTGAATGTAACTCGACACCCTTGCCTCATTTAGTATGCGCAGGTCTATGAATATGCAAATGAGCCCCGCCTCCACTCACTCACTCAGCTCAGAGAACCACTGGTTGACGATCACACGTTGATCTGATTGGTTACAAGGTAGTTTGTGACGTCAGAAACACCAGCGATTTCAAAGCGTGTGTTTGAGACTGTCTTTGGTTCACTGCAGTTTTAAGGAGGAAATACTCAGCAATGGTGTCGACTTATGAACTTACACATGCTTTGTCTTAAAGCGTATTAAAAACACCACATAGACATATAAACAACATTAAAAGCTTGTTTATTTTAAACAAGTCTTAATATCTTCAGTCATTTTGCTTCTCCAGGAAATGTATCTTGATTTAGGAATGCTTAGACATTTGTGCTGGAAAACTAGACATGTTTTGCTTAGTGAGAACAGGGTTGATAAATGAGTAAAGTTTTTTACATTGACATTTTAATGCATTTGGCAGATGCTTTTATCTTGCACTGCATTAGTTCACTGTATTAGTTCTTCATCAGTTCTCTCTCTCTCTCTCTCTCTCTACAGGCACAATGCGTCCCGTCCAGCGCAATTTCTACGACCCGTCCTCGTCTCCAGGAAAGGGCATCGTGTGGGAATGGGAAAACGACTGTGGATCCTGGACTCCTTATGACATGGAGTTGTGCGTGAGCATCCAGAACGCGTACGAGAAGCAGCACCCCTGGCTGGACCTGAGCTCGCTGGGCTTCTGCTACCTGGTGGACTTCGACGGGATGTCCCAAACCAACCGGCAGAGTCAGAGAAAGCGGCGCATTCGTCGGCGGATGGACCTCGCGTATCCGCTAATCGCCGGATCAATCCCCAAATCCCAGTCCTGGCCCGTGGGCACCAACTCGGGAACCCCGTGCACATGCCAGCAATGCATGCTGGTCCACAGCACACGGGCCGCGTCGAACGCCATCTTGGCTCTGCAGCAGAGACGACGACTCTACGGGACGGACCCGACGAATGCTGTCGTCAGGCAGAGCAACACCTTCGCTGGCTCCTCCCTCTGGTCGCCCACGACGACTGTTGCTAGGGGACACCATAACAACATAAAGGTCGGTGGAGGTGGAGGTGGGAAGATGGAGATGAACGGGGGGAGTTTCTCGTGCGTTCCTGCGCTCGTGACGCTTCCGACCAATCACACGCTTACTATTAACGGGCAGAATAATCTGAACCGGCCGGGAACGCAGCGGATCACGGTGACGACGAGCAGAGGATCCATTCCTCCAGGGTAAGAGATCTATCGTTCTATCGTTCTATCTATCCATCTATCCATCTATCCATCTATCCATCTATCTATCATCTATCTATCCATCTATCTATCTATCCATCCATCGATCTATCCATCTATCGTTCTATCATCCATCTATCTATCGATCTATCTATCCATCTATCCATCTATCTATCATCTATCTATCCATCTATCTATCCATCGATCTATCCATCTATCATTCTATCATCCATCTATCTATCTATCTATCTATCTATCTATCTATCTATCTATCTATCTATCATCTATCTATCCATCTATCTATCTATCCATCTATCTATCATCTATCTATCTATCCATCTATCCATCTATCTATCCATCTATCTATCCATCCATCGATCTATCCATCTATCGTTCTATCATCCATCTATCTATCCATCTATCTATCCATCTATCTATCATCTATCTATCCATCTATCTATCCATCTATCTATCCATCGATCTATCCATCTATCGTTCTATCATCCATCTATCTATCGATCTATCTATCCATCTATCCATCTATCTATCATCTATCTATCCATCTATCTATCCATCCATCGATCTATCCATCTATCGTTCTATCATCCATCTATCTATCGATCTATCTATCTATCTATCTATCTATCTATCTATCTATCTATCTATCTATCTATCTATCGGTCGATCCGTCTATCATTCGATTGTTCTATGTATCGTTCTATCTATTGTTTTATCTATCATTCTATCATACTTTCTATTGATAGATAGATAGATGGATAGATTTATGTATGATTCATTTGAATATCTTTATTTTGAGCTGTTTTCACTCTTTTTGCATCACTTTTCTTTGTTTATTGATGCTTTTCAGTTTTGTAGAGATTGATTGCCTTGAACAGGGAAATAATCAATAGTGTCCTTTTGCACTGTGACAGTGAATCAGTCAAACACACTGTGAAACACACACACACACGCACATCCCCTCTCGCTCTCTCTCTCTCTCTCTCTCTCTCTCTCTCTCTCTCTCTCTCACATACACACACGCACACACACTCAAACGCATTGTTGCTGTAATGCATCTATAAATCTTGTCCTTTCCTCTGAGCGTGTGAAAATCATTGTTTGAGTGTGTCTTTGGTCGAGTTAAACCGCATGCGAGTGTGTGTGTGTGTGTGTGTGTGAGAGAATCGTTTGCCATCCAGGCTGTGATACACAGGGGGAAGATGAATAATGGATCAAGGCAAAACGGAGCCTCAGCAGAGAGAGAGACACACACGCACACGCACACGCACACACACACACACACACACACACACTCTCTCTCTCACACACACACACACACACACACACACACACACACACACAGTAAAGCACCTAATGAAGGGGTGTAAATCCTAGGAAATGTGAAGTTGCGCTGAAACCACAAACACACTTCAGCAGAAACACAGAGAGCGGCGCAGAGACGAAGAGAGACCGAGAGAGAAAGAGTGTAAAGGCAGATAAGTTTGCATTGTTCCCAGGCGAGCGGTTCCACACACAGGATGAGCGTGGTTCACACACACACACACACTCATGCAGATAGCGTGGTATAAACAAGCATCACGTGCAGTGAACACACTGTCGATCTCTCAGCTGTGTGACATGAACACACACACAGACTACAACAGTGAACATCTCTCATAGGTTTTCACACTAATGCAATGACATTGTCTATTCACTACCACTGAAATAGTGAAATCTGGCGAACAATTTGCTGTGTAACAGGTTTCACTATCTGTCTGAAACTATTTTGACCATTTTTACTGCGGCGTTTACCCCTCATAAATAATAAATACTGATAAATCCTTGTCCGACAATGAAGATATACAACCTGAGAATCATTTTCCCGGACAGTATTCCAGCAATCATGTTGTGTTTTCACACGATGTTCTTCTTGTATTTCAGTACAAATATCTAAAAATTCTTAAATCAAGATGCATTTGCTTGAGAAGCAAAATGACTTGATAAATGTTTAGATGTTTGTAGTGGAAAAAGACAAAAATACTAAGCTAGAAACGATTTTTTTTGCTGTGGAATCAGACGATGCCATATTCACGAATGAATCACTTTTGAACTTTACAAACGGCTCAGTTTGATTCATTCGCTCAAGTTCACTCAGTTTCGAGCAGTTACATTGAAATAATACCAGGATACTTTTAAAACAGAGAACACAAAGAGCATCAGATGAAGTGATGTTTACCTGCAATCCCTTTTAGGAAATGTTTGTCATTTGTCAGCAATGAAGCAGATCTTTATTGTACATGCAGCTTGTGAACGACTCTATTGCAGATAAAGACAATTTACATCCCATATTAATAACAGGATCAAAAGAAAACTATCCAAATACGGGTACTGTTGTTTTTTGATGATGTAAGGCTAGAAACACTTCTGGTTATGATGTTTTGAGGCCGGTCATACAGAAGGAAGTGTGTGATTTTGCACCGCCACTAGAGGGCAGAGTCGGACAGATTCTGATGCCAGAACTCACCATGGTACGGGATCCACAGTTTCACCAAAACACCAGAGTTCAGTTTTCCTCTTGACTCATTTATGCGATTCACTTTTCACTGAACATGAACGTTTGTGAGATTAGTTCCCTCTGAAGAGTTTTGAGGTTAGTGAGTGTCAGTGATCTGTGTATTTATTTCATTTAGCATTTTAATGTTTTCATGTCTGTTTGTTAATGTGAGCTTTGTGAATGCAGTAATTCATTTAGTTTTGTATAGTAACAAACGTTTTTATTTTGAAGTTAAAAATTAAAGTGTGACCCATTAGAATTAGGGCATCTTATCTTACCTTACCTTATCTTATATACCTCATCATAACGTAATCAATAGGCCTATTTAGCAGAATAATTTTTTTGTTGTGTTCTGTTTGTTGTGTTACAGTATGTTGTGTTATGTTGTGTTGTGTTATGTTATGTTGTGTTATGTTGTGTTTGTTGTGTTGTGTTACAGTATGTTATGTTGTGTTATATGTTGTGTTGTGTTACAGTATGTTACGTTGTGTTTGTTGTGTTGTTACAGTGTGTTATGTTGTGTTTGTTGTGTTACAGTATCCCTTACGGAAAAAAAAAAGTATACTTCAAGTTCATTTTATGAAGTATACTTGAGTAATGTTCAAGTATATTTTTAAGTATACTTTATGTAGTAAGTATACTAATGTCAATATGTACTAGTAGTAAACTTGTAAGTGTACTATTTTAATACCGCTTGGGACTAAATTGGCCCACTTGAAGTATATAAAAGTATATGTTTAAGTGTACTATAAGTGTAACAGTAGTAAACTTTAAGTGCACAACTAGTTCATAATTATGTTTCTCATTTGTACTGCAAGTGAACTTATGAGTATACTAGTAGTGTACTATTTTAATACTTGTAGCAACTTTGAAGTATACTCTCAGTAAACTACTAGTTTAGTAGTTTTATACTACAAGTTTTCTTTAAATGAACTTAACATTATACTTACAGTTTACTATTTATATAAAATTTTTGCACTTGCCGTAGGCCTATACTACTATGTTCAAATGTTATTTTTTTATACTTGAAAAATACCTTTAACTCTACTTTAATTTTAAAAACCTTTTATTAGCTTCATGTATGTTACATTGTGTTGTGTTACAGTATGTTACGTTGTGTTGTGTGTGTTGTGTTACAGTATGTTACATTGTGTTGTGTGTGTTGTGTTACAGTATGTTACGTTGTGTTGTGTGTGTTGTTACAGTATGTTACATTGTGTTTGTTGTGTTACAGTATGTTATGTTGTGTTAGTTGTTTTACAGTATGTTATGTTGTGTTTGTTGTGTTACAGTATTTTATGTTATGTTGCATTTTATGTTACAGTATGTTGTGTTTGTTGTGTTACAGTATGTTACATTGTGTTGTATTGTGTTACAGTATGTTACATTGTGTTGTATTGTGTTACAGTATGTTACGTGTTGTGTTGTTTGTTATGTTACGTTGTGTTGTGTTTGTTATGTTACGTGTTGTGTTGTGTCTGTTACGTTGTGTTGTGTTGTGGTGTTTGTTGTTACAGTATGTTATGTTGTGTTGTATTGTTATGTTATCATCATAATGTAATCTATAGGGCTGCCCTCGACTAAAGATTTGTCTAGTTGACTAGAAGTCGTTCATTTAAGTGATTAGTCGATTAATCATGTGAATATTAATAAGCCGAATCATAACAATGAGCCTTTAATTGCCTGTCCCGTACACAGCCTCGTCAGCGCTCACACACACGCAGAAGGCTCACCACAGCGCTCCGGCTAAACCGATGATGATGAACGAGTCGTGAATAAACAGCAGACTGTGAACATTTGAATAATTTACAGATAAACGAGTGTTTCTGTGTTCTGGTCTGCAGTGATGAAGTCGACGATCATGACTCGTCATCTCCGCAGAAGTGCACGCATCTATATCCACGCTTCACAACATAATCTGAGAATAATAGTTTTCCATTTGAATCGGTTCATTAAAATAGAAGCTCAAGCTTTCGGCAGATGTGTTTCTCACGTCTGTGTTCATGCTCATGAGTTTCGGGTTATTTTTTGATGCGCTCAAGTTCACAGAGACCGAGGCGGCAGAACGCACAATATTTAGTTATTGTGAGTGCACACAAATACAATTCGTCAGTTTCATATGACGTATTAAGCTACTCTTAAAGGAACACTCCACCGTTTTTTGAAATAGGGCTTATTCACTTTCTTTCCTACATTTAGATAGGTGGGCAAATGCATTTTTGTCTCAGTGCATGCATTGTTTTAGTTTGACAGGGTCGGCGCTAGCTTAGCTTAGCATAATGAATGGAATCCTTTGTTGCCAGCTAGCATGTCCTGAGTAAAAGTGATAAAAAATAAAAATAAAAAAACACCTAATTACTTCTTGTGGCCTGCGTATTCACAACAAGTACAAATAGTGATGCAGATTAACACTAGGCGATTTCCTAGGCAGATATTGACTTATATATTAAGGACTATATTAGGGGGAAGCACAGGCGAAGCACTGCTACTTGGGCGTGATATCTCTGCGCCCAAGTAGCAGTGCTTTGCCTGTGCTTCCCCCTAATATAGTCCCAAGTCAATATCTGCCTAGGAAATCAGCTAGTGTTAATCTGCATCACTATTTGTACTTGTTGTGAATACGCAGGCCACAAGAAGTAATTAGGTGTTTTTTTTTATTTATTTTTTATCACTTTTACTCAGGACATGCTAGCTGGCAACAAAGGATTCCATTCATTATGCTAAGCTAAGCTAGCGCCGACCCTGTCAAACTAAAACAATGCATGCACTGAGACAAAAATGCATTTGCCCACCTATCTAAATGTAGGAAAGAAGGTGAATAAGCCCTATTTAAAAAAACGGTGGAGTGTTCCTTTAATGTAAGACCAGAAATGACGGGGATATCTGTGGCGATAGCCAACAATACATTGTACGGGTCAAAATGATTGATTTTTCTTTTATGCCAAAAATCATTAGGATATTAAGTGAAGATCATGTTCCATGAAGATATTTAGTAAATTTCCTACCGTAAATATATAAAACATGTATTTGTGTGAGTGAATGCTGCACAATCGCCAACATAAATGAACAACTTCAAAGGAGATTTTCTCAATGTTTCAATGTTTTTGCCTCAGATTCCAGATTTACAATAGTTGTATCTCGACCAAATATTGTCCTATCATAACAAACCATACATCAATGGAGAGATTATTTATTCAGCTTTCAGATGATCAATAAATCTCAATTTCAAAAATGTGACCAGGGTCACTAATAGCGCTAATAGCTTCCACACAAACACTTGAATATAATTAAAGGACAAGTTCGGTATTTTACACGTAAAGCCCTGTTTTCAGATCGTTTCTGATAAAATAGAGCGGTTAAGATTGACATTTGGACACATGCTGCTGGCCCGAGAGTTTTCGCTTTCTGTGGTCGCACCCCCCCACCTCCACAATGGCTGCATAGGTGCAAATCCTTCCTAAAACGCATTAAACTTTGGTTTACAAAGACGTGAAACTCATCGAGTGGTCAGGGGTGTTCACTGATATGCTCACACAAAAATCTCTGCAAAAGATGCTTTCCAACAGGTGTTTTACCATTCGTTGTAAAACTGTGGACCTATTTTTCCAAACGCCTCACACCCGTACGTTCTTCCGTTGAGAGCTTGAATAATAGACACTCCTACAGAAAGAACACAAACAACCCCACTTCCGGCGGAGTAATACCGTACCTCACAGCACATCCAATACAAGTCAATGGAGTTGGACAAAAACTACGATAACACCTGTTGGAAAGCCTCTTTTGCAGAGATTTTTGTGTGAGCATATCAGTGAACACCCCTGACCACTCGGTGAGTTTCACGTCTTTGTAAACGAAAGTTTAATGCGTTTTAGGAAGGATTGTTCCAGTGCACCTATGCAGCCATTGTGGAGGTGGGGGGTGCGACCACAGAAACCGAAAACTCTCGGGCCAGCAGCATGTGTCCAAATGTCAATCTTAACCGTTCTATTTCATCAGAAACGATCTGAAAACAGGCTTTACGTGTAAAATACCGAACTTGTCCTTTGAGAAGAATCATAGAAGTTCATAGAACATCCCTTCAATTATGAATATAGGCCTATGTATGATTCATAGTGTTGTATGTTGTAATTCATATATATATATATATATATATATATATATATATATATATATATATATATATATATATATATATATATTTATATATATTAATCATTTAGTACGTTGGTGAAGTGCTGACGTAAGTGTATTTGACGCAGGTTGGTCTTCTAAAGAGCTTCAGAACATCTGCCCCATCTCAGTGTTGTGTTTGGCTTTAGATATAAACACTAACGGTTTCATAGTTCTCTTCAACTCAACGACTGACTTCCTGTTTCACTTCCTGTGAGCGAGTGTGAGATCAGAAAAGGAAGTGTGTATTGTTTAACGAGAGATGGAGATGATGGATTCGGATGAAGACTCGTCGGAGGACAGACGGTAGGACCGTTCTCATGTTGGTTCAGTGACTCGATCACGACTGACGGCTTTGAGATGTTTAGCAGAGGAGAGATGAGACATGAGACGAGACGAGTGTGAACGTTTCCTGATGCGTGTTGATACGAGGCGCTCTGTTTTACTCCATGTTAACAGCTTAACTCTGTTTGCAGGTGTATAGAAATGGTTTCACTTTGTTTTATTTGAATGTAAACAACAGGTGGACAGTTTAACCCTTTACAAAGGTTTTTACTTTAACTTATGTAGGCTAATAACTCCTTTATCAGATGTACATTTCAAACATATTCATTATTAATCTAACGTATAGGCCAATTGAGCTGAATTTTTTTTATTCTATATTTTATTTTATATTTATTTGATTAATTCATTGAGTTATGTAATAATTCCATGTATTAAATGATATATAGGCTAATTGAGAAGACATTTTATTTTATTTTATTATTTTATTTTATTTGAGTAATGTAGTAATTCAATTTATCAAATGTACATTTCAAACATCTTAAGTAATCATTTTAACCATTTTAACCAGCAGATTTAAGTAATCATAGACCAGTTGAACAAAATCATTTTATTTTAATTATTTTTTTTTATTTTTTTTTTGTAATTTTATATTATGATTCCTATTTATTTTTATTTATTTATTTTTATGATTCCATTTATTAGATGACCTACTGGCTAATTGAAGTACTTTGGAGTTTCAAATACCGTTGTTAAACATTCAGTATCATAGTGTGTGTATATATATATATATATATATATATATATATATATATATATATATATATATATATATATATATATATATATATATATATATATATATATATACTCAGTTTACATCAGGATTCACTCATCTAGACTCAGTGAAATCCAATATTAAATCAAATTGTTTATTACCATTTGTTATAGTGTTTATTTATCCATAAAAACTATGTATGAACATAAACAGACTGAAGCGGCCTGGTTCTAAATTATTATCATTCCAATGCAGCCACATAGCAACACCTTGGCAACCACCCACAACATCCTAGCAGTGTTACTTTAATATAATTGAGATGCTAATAGTTTTCATTAAAGCTACAATATGCAAGAATTTTTGGCCTCTAGAGGGCGCTACATTCTAAACAACAACAACGGCGTAGCTTGATGACGATGTGAAGGAGCGTGGAATGATGGGAACTGTCGTTTTAAACTCCACCGTGGATGTAAATCAGTCAGACGGGAATCGAAAAATCATGTTCATGGATGAGGCTAAGTTCTTTTTTTATAATGACATGCTTTTTGTGGCGAGGGCGGCGTGGTTCAGCGCGGTCTGTAATGGGAGAGAGAAGAGACGAGCAAGTAGGTCAAGTGCAAATGACGAACACCTGTGTCTTATTGCGGTGATCGGCGTGGAGAGACCGCTTATAAGCCGCGCGCTGGAACGAGAGAGAATTGGACGCAGAGAAAGAAAACCGGTGGATCCGAGCTCTCATTTTTGAACTTTTGTGCCGTCGCGGTTGCCACGGTGAATGCGCGTTGTGCACGACTTTTGTTTGTTTTGCTTTATTTTAATAAAGTACGAGACCCAGTCACGCCGACCCCTGTCTTCTTCCTTCCTGACTCTTGAACCTCATCACACTTTTATTTCATTAAAATGAATTAACCGCAAGAAAAGTAAGGTTTAATACTACATTGGTTATCATAGATGTTACTGCATGTCGAATTCATTGCTGTGATAACGCGGCACAGTTTTACGTGTTCTAAACAATCGTTGTAAAAGTACATTCGAACATACCCACATCATTTGCCAAAATACTGATTAATCTTTATGTATAACACATGCTATATTTATTTACATGGCCATAAACACCAGACGTGATAAACAATGTCAATAAACTAAACACAAACCTAAAGCAATAATACTTCCCTTACATAAACATAACTATTACCGAATGCTACATTTGGAAAATATAAAACTAAGCATGCTTTGTCGACAGAACCAGCTGCAATCGGTAAAGAATAATTGTGTTCCATAACGACTGCACGAAACAAGCTAACGTCTGTTGCTTGATAGACACTACAACTACAACTTCCGCATTTGTCCAGTGCTGCGTTCCAGTCCAAAATTGTCATGCCCTTCACTCGCTAACTTCCCTCCGTCTCGTTCACTCGGATGTACGTCATTGCGAGTGCCCACTACTGGCGGAAACTGCAATGGGCTGAACTGGAACGTCCTAAGCCCTTGATCACTTCAGCTGTGGAGTTGATTTATTATTTACATTTTTTTTTTCCTTTAAGAATTTGTTTAATGCAGCATCCAAATGTTTATAGGTGTGTTTGGGTTGTTTTAAATAAAAAATATATATAATTAATATATCATAGAGTTGTCTGTTGTGGTGGTGATTAGATGAGATCTGTGGTGACGTCACAATCGTACTGCATTGTGGGACATATAGGTGCCTGAAGTGTACATTTGAAGCAGACTCGCTCCCTCGGTCAAAATCGAGGGAACGAGGGTCTGTCCATATAAACTTCTCTCGTCCACTTCACGAAGTGGAACACTTCAAAATGGCGGCAGGGATTCCCCCGAGGGGAAGTGCTTAGGGAAGTTCGCAAGTGCGTGTCTAAAAGTGGACTGGAACGCAGCACAGGACTCCACGCAGTACGAGCGGAAACCGAGGGTAACGCGGATATGACGCCATTGACTGGCGACTCCCAGCTCCCGCCGCTCTAACGCCCCGTTTCCTTGGTTAAAATCGCAATTTTCTCACGATTTAAAAATAGTTGGAAACATTTGGGATATTGTAAGTAATAACAAAATATATAACACTGGCCTTGAGATTATGGGATATTTTAATGCAAAATTCTTGCATATTGTACCTTTAATATTTGTATTTTTTTATTTTGCAAGTAAACTTAACTTAATCTTAACTCTATAATAACACTGCTTCCTACAATAGCATGCCGTTTCAGCCACCAGATCTAATCAGTGTGAATAAAGAGAAATGAAACCAGATCGTGAGCGATGATGACGATGCTGCATTTATAGCTGAAATATGATTAGAAATTGATTAATTTTCCCCTGTGCCTGAAAGATATCCGGGCTTGTGAGTAAACAACAGTGAGATTCACTTGATTTGAGATGAATGGCTGTTTATGAGCTGGATAAGGCTGATCTTCTCTCCTCAGGGATGAAAATCTCATTTTCTGTGCTTTATTAATTAATTTTTGTTCCTCATGTGATCCGATAAGCTGTAATGATGCCGCTGATGTAATTAAGACGATATTCAGATGAGCAGATCTTTAGCTTTCTGTTCACATGTGTGTGTGATCTGATGGAGGATTCGGTGTTTCTTGCTTGTTTTTCTCACGGTGTTTCTCACTGGATGCTGATTGGTCCGTTCAGAACTTAATTTGATTGGACGGTTCCACTGGCATGAGCGGATGAGGAAGCGTGTGAGTTTTAGGCTGTTTTAGTCCAAGTGTTCATTTCTCATCATCAGAGGGTTGGACGGTCTGTTATTGAACATCAGCTGCTAATGTTTCAGTGGAGATGGAGCACTGAGTGTGTTGATGTTGATGTCTGCTGTTTTCAGGGTTCCTGCACTCCCTGTGAAGAATCTCACTGGACCGGGACCCGTCCACCCGGCCTTAGCAGGTACAACACACAAACACGCAGTTCAATAGTGTAAAAATAATACAACTTGTATTTTAATATTTTGCAAGTAAACAGCTTAACTCTGTACAAATGTATCTATCTATATATTTATTTATTTATTTATTTATTTATTTATTTATTTATTTATTTATTTATTTATTTATTTATTTATTTATTTATATATTTAGGAAGTAAACAGATTAGCTCTGTACAAAGGTTTATAAAAATTGTTTTATTATTTTTATTTTGTTTTATTTAATTTTGCATGTAAACAGCTTAACTCTGCAAATTTATATGATTTTTTTTTTTTTTTTTTTTTTATTTCACAAGTTATGACTCTACAAAGGTATATTTTTTTTATTTATTTTTTTTAGTTTCAAGTAAACGGCATAACTCGCAAAAAATAAAAAAAGATTTTGTATACACTTTTTTTGCATGTAAACAGCTTAATTCTTTATAAAAGTATATAATACTGTTTTATTTTATATTTTTTAAGTAAATAGCTGAAATCTGTACCAAGGTGTATATAAAAAGTTTTTAATCTTTATTTTATTTTATTAAATTTTTTTATTGTAACATGCAAGTAAAATAAGTACCAATGAATGATAAAAAAAAAAGACAACATCAGGAATAAATTAAGAAAAGGTTATATCAGATACAAACCTGCTTTACTGGCATGGATAAGAAAGCTTCACACATATACTGTACGATATGCAGTGACAGCATGTAATATAGCGTGTGTGTGTCTCAGGAATGACGGGGATCCTGCTGTGCGCGGCCGGGCTCCCGGTGTGTTTGACTCGCGCCCCGAAGCCCGTCCTGCACCCGCCAGCGCTCAACAAGAGCGACATCAAACCAGTGCCGGGAATCAACAGCATCCGACGCAAGACCAAGAAAAAACACCTGCGCAAAGGTCAGGCAGCAGAGCGTGTGTGTGTGTGTGTGTGTGTGTGTGTGTGTGTGTGTGTGTGTGTCTGTGTGTGTGAGTGTGTGAGTCTGTGTGTGAGTCTGTGTGTGTGTGTGTGTGTATGTCTGTCTGTGTGTGTGTGTGTGTGTGTGTGTGTGTGTGAGTGAGTCTGTGTGAGAGTGTGTGTCTGTGTGTGTGTGTGTGAGAGAGAGTGTGTGTTGTGTCTGTGTGTGTGTGTCTGTGTGTGTGAGTGTGTGAGTCTGTGTGTGAGTCTGTGTGTGTGTGTGTGTGTGTGTGTGTGTATGTCTGTCTGTGTGTGTGTGTGTGTGTGTGTGAGTGAGTCTGTGTGAGAGTGTGTGTCTGTGTGTGTGTGTGTGAGAGAGAGAGAGTGTGTGTTGTGTGTGTGTGTGTGTGTGTGTGTGTGTGTGTGTTGTGAGTATGTGTGTGTCTGTGTGTGTTTGTTTGTATTCTTGTGTGTGAATGTGAGAGAGTGTGTTGTGTGAGTGTGTGTGTGTGTGTGTGTGTGTCTGTGTGTCTGTGTGTTTGTTTGTATTCTTGTGTGTGTGTGAGTGTGAGAGACAGTGTGTTGTGTGTGTGTGTGTGTGTGTGTGTGTGTGTTTGTTTGTATTCTTGTGTGTGTGTTTGTCTAGCGATTGATTCTCTCTCACCTTTTTTGCTGATCTGAGCAGAACAGACTTTACACACAGTGTGTGAAACGAGTAACAATGGAAAGTAACAAGGTTTCTCTTACACAAGCGCATTACAACTGAAGCACGTTAGCATTGATCCGCTCATCGTCATACTTCTATACGCTCGCGCGCGTCCACTCCTGCTAATGTCAAGCAGCGGGAATCAGTGTGTGTTGGCAGTCCGACAGCAGGTGTGTGTTCATGCGCTAAAGGTCACGAGACGCTTTGAGGAAGAAACACTGAAGCGCTTGTTTCAAGCAGAGTTTGAAGACTACACTTGTGAAATAAATATGGAAAATCTTCTCTTTAGCATCTTTCCATATAGTAGTAACAGTAGAGGTGTAGATAATGAAGAGCTTTACAATCTGGAGTTTGTCTTTGGTTTTCCACAATCATACGGAGCCAGATAAGCACACGGCTTCTGTCTGCCACCTGGTGTTTCTGGAGTTCTTAGTAAAAGCTGAACCAGGGACAAATGCTGCAAAATAGCTATTAGCTAGAAGCATTATTATAGCGCATCTCCTATTCAGAACTGCACATTAATGCACATTAATCTTGTATGTAGAAGTGGACTGCACAACATACACCTGGATCACTATGCTTACTATGTTTTGTTTTTGTTTTTTGTTTTGTTTTGTTTTGTTTTGTTTTTTGTTTTGTTTTATTTTATAAAACATTCAAGTAAACAGCTAAACAAAGCTGTATAGAAATTGTATAATTTTTTCACTATATATAATTTTATTATTATTTCTGTATATTTCTTTTTGTACATTTTGTTTTATTTTATTAACATTTAAGTCAGCAGCTTAACACTGCACAAAGGTGTAGGGAAATAGTTTTCTTAAATTTTTCTTGTTTATTTTTTATTATTTATATTTTTTATTTGTGTATATAAATAGTTTAATATTTATAATTTTATTTAATTTGTGTATGATTTTTATATATTAGTATATTTTTTATTTTTTACACTTTATTTTAACATGCTAGTAAAATAAGAACCAATACATGAAAATATTTGAAAATATTTTAGTTTATTTAATTTAATTCTATTTAATTTAATTTAATTAAAAAAAAATTAATTAAATATTTTTTATTTTTATTATTTTATTTTATGCAAGTAAACAAATTATGAATGGTTTAAAAAAAAAAAAATCATAGATTAAGAAAGAGTTGAAATATCAAGAGTAAGCACTACACTGTGATTAAGTCTGTGTGATTTTTAAATCTGAATCATTTGTTTGTTCCGTCTCTTTATTTCAGGGAAAAGCCCAGAGGATGTTGTTCGCCGGTACACAGAGAAAGTCAGAACGGCTCCAGACGAGGTGATTCCCGCACACATGTGATTAATGAGCGTCATGTGACCGGGTCTTGGGTCAGCAGAAGTCTGTCAGTGTTACTCATGTTTGATCTCCGTCAGGATTGCACGATCTGCATGGAGAGGCTGAACACGGCGTCCGGATACGAGGGAGTGCTGAACTACAAGGCCATCAAACCCGAACTGGTCGGCAAACTGGGAAAGTGTGGTCACATGTACCATCTCCTGTGTCTGGTGGCCATGTACAACAACGGCAATAAGGTCAGAACCAGAGGAAGACTCTGGTCTGTTTTTCTTCATCTTTATAGAGTTTAACCAAACCAAGATCAATCGCAATATTAGGACATTTAATGTGCAGCTGGAAAGTATTTGAAAAATGCATTTTAATGAGCTATGCATCCCATAATGCACTGCAAATACACTGCAAAATCTTAGTGTTTTCTAGTACAAATATCTAAACATTCTTAAATCAAGATACATTTACTGGAGAAGCAAAATGACTGAAACATGTATCGATATTTAGTGAGTTTGTGCTTAAAACAAGAACAAATATCTGCCAATGGAGTCAGAAAAATAAACTTAATTCAAAGGAAATTTAGAAGATTTTTTAGAATAAATTTAGAACCCCATTAGAAGATGTTTTTTTTTCTTTCTTTTGTTTTAAGCACAAATTCACTTCATTTTGAATCATTTTTCATTAAACAAGACTTAATATCTTGGAATTTTTATATAGAATTGTTTGGTATTTTTGCTGGAAAACAAAGACAGACACACTGAGGAAAGAAAAACATGTTTTGCAGTGATTAAAAAAAATCTAAATAAATATATAAGTGAGTAAAATGCTAGTAAAATCATTTTGAAATGGTTAGAATAATTTTTTTGCAGTGTAATATAATTGATGTATCGCTTAACCTTCTTAAACCTCACTTTTTTTTTTTAAGGAGAAAATATATATATATATTTTTTTAAACTCTCCAAACTCCCCTATTATTAGATATTCAGTTGTAGAAGAAATGAATCATGGGTGACAAATATGTGAATAGAGTATTTAAATAATGATGTTGGTACTGTAAGTAAAAATGCTTCAGTTGTTGTGTGATGCTGCATCCACACAGTCAGTGTAAGTGTTGCATTATGACTTTGCTCATCGTTAATAAAAAGCATCAGAGCTTCAAATATTAGCATGAATATCGGTGTGAAAGCACATCATCCTGAGACTGTGAGACTCCATGAGTTTTCCTCATGTGTTTCAGGATGGCAGTCTGCAGTGTCCCACCTGTAAGGCCATCTACGGGGAGAAGACCGGCACACAGCCTCCTGGGAAGATGGAGTACCACGTCATTCCTCATTCCCTGCCTGGGCACTCCGACACCAAGACCATCCGTATCGTCTATGACATTCCTGCTGGAATACAGGTATATTTAGAGAAACCCAGGTCTTTTCCTTATCAACTCTGCTGTTTTCCAGCACAAATGTCTAAACTTTCTTAAATCAAGATACATTTACTGGAGAAGAAGCAAAATGACTGAAGATATTAAGTCTGTAAAATGTATCAAAATTAAGTGAGTTTGTGCTTAAAACAAGAACAAACTCACTTCATTTTGATATATTTTTCATTAAATAAGACTTAATATCTGAACTAGTTTTGCGTCTTCTCCAGTAAATGTATCTTGATTTAAGAAAGTTTAGATATTTGTGCTGGAAAACGAGACAGAAACACTGAGGAAGAAAAACATGTTTTGCAGTGACAAAAAGAAGAAGAATATTCTAAATATATATATTAGTGAGTAAAATAAATACATTTTTTAAAGAAATTATTATTTTTTAGAAATATATTTATAAATAATCATTTTAATAGAAGATTTCAAGCTATTTATTAGACAAAAATGTCTTCAAATGTTAATATTAAGATAAATTAATATATTTTAATGTCACTATATAAGCCTTCAGAAAAGTGACAGATTTAAAGTGTAAGATTCTTATTAAAATTATTTTTAAAGTTGATATTCATGTAATAGTAAGCTGTTATTTTAGTGAGAGATTTTATTATTTTGTTTTATTTAATTTAATTTAATTTAATTTAATTTTGTTTTGTTTTATTATAATTTTTAGTTTATTATTTAATTTTAACATTCTGGTAAACAGTACAAGATATATAGAAGTGGTTTTATTTTATGCTTTATCTTATTTTTGTAATTTATTTAAATTTTAATAAGAGATGGGTATGAAGGTCACAGGGTTGAAGCGCAATCTAGGGAAACATCTTTTTAATAATACAACATGTCACCTAGAATCTAAAAAGATATATCGAGAGAATAAAGAAAAAACTTGCATTTATTTTTATGTTTTGATCAAATTGTGCATATTTGCTAATACAGCGAGGAGACGATGAACAGAGCGAACAAGAAAGAAATAACATAACTAACTAACTAACCAATTATTGTATTCTGTATGATATAAAATATGTCTATAATACTTACTAAAAGTTGGTGTCAGACTACAGTAATTTTTTGCACAAATGATAATGAGGGACTGGAGCCTTTGTTCTCTGGCCCAGTTTTTGTAGAGAAATGCTTTGCACCAATATTTAATATGTCAAGCTGTTTGTGCAGAATGACCTGTGGGCTTGTGGCTTCTGGTCGTGTTTTTGCCATATGCGAGACAGGAAGTGGCTGAGCTCATTTCCTGTTCAATGAGGACAGTAGCAGAACTCGAACGGGTTCTCGTTTCTCACATGATCGGACACCCACTCGCTCTCTGAGCTCCGACGTCACAAGATTAACTTGATAAAAATATTCCATCAATAATATCATTCATCATCATCATCATCATCATCATCATCATCATGGCAAGAAATCTATTTTTATGCCAGAGTTATTTTAGTATCATTGAGACTATTGTTCAAAAGTTTGGGGTTGGTAAGATTTTTTTAATGTTTTTGAAAGTCTCTTCTGCTCATCAAGGGTTCATTTATCTGATCAAAAATACAGTAAAAATAGTAAAATATTATTAGAATGTAAAATATTTGTTTTCTAAGTGAATATATATATATAGTATAGTGTAATTTATTCCTGTGATCAAAGCTATATATATACAGTGTGTGTATATATGTATGTATGTGTGTGTGTTTATATATATATATATATATATATATATATATATATATATATTGTGTGTGTATACATATATATATATTTGAATTATTATTTTCCATTGTAATTGTCTTTTTTAGTAATTTTGTTGTGTGGGTTTGTTTTTACTAGTTATTGTTTTTTAAATGAAAATGAGAAATGTTGCTTTGGCGACTAGATGAAATAAAATAAGTTTTAGTTTTTTTCCCCATTTATTTCAGTTAATTTTTATTTTATTTCAAGTAAAAAAATATGGTTTTAGTTTTAACTAACCCTGTTCTATACATTTTCCATACAGTGTTAGGAAAGGATTCTTGCACTAAAACAGATTTACATGATCGTCTCTCTGACTCTGATCATTAAAGTACTTGTGTTACAGTATCTTTAAGACTTGTGCATGTGAATGACCCAGTGTTAGCAGTAATGATGTGATGAACACTGTTTAATCCCAGCAGAGGTTGTGACTGTTCAAGTATGTCACATCAAACGAATTCAGAAGAGCAAGAAAAATCCTTTTCTTCATGATGCATCTTCATTAATATTCAGGCCGCAGGCTGTAATTCCTGTAAAGGCATGCGCTGGCGTTTATGAGATGAGAGGGATTGAGTATAATAATAATAATGCTTCATTCACTCCACTAATGCTTTTTCTGCTGCGTATGCCTTTGATCTGCACATGTGAAGCTGTGATGTGATCAGAGAGAGTGGTGGCAGCGGGACAGATCTTCACACACACACACACACTCGCGAGTCCTCAGGGCATCGTTAGCCTCTTCCTCTCTGCTGCGCGCTAATTGAGCGAGCGGTGTGTGAAGTGTGACCGCGTGTGTTTTATGTGTGTTTTATCCAGACCACGGAGCATCCCAATCCTGGGAAAAAGTACAGCGCGCGGGGATTTCCTCGACACTGCTACTTACCAGACAACGAGAAAGGCCGGAAGGTGAGATTCAAGATCCGATTATTTAGTGTTGTTTTAAGACTATATGAAAATATAACATTAATTTTTTTAATAAGTAGTTATGTCGCAACACCATAGGGATCTGCCAACCATCACACACTACTATTCAAAAGTTGGGAATCATTAAGATGTTTTAATGTTTTGCAAGGTTTTTATTAGCTAAAAAATTGTGAAATATTATTTCAATCTAAAATTGCTGTTTTCTATGTGAATATATAGTAAAGTGTAATTTATTCCTGTGATCAAAGCTAAATTTTCAGCATCATTACTCCAGTCTTCAGTGTCACATGATCCTTCACAAATCACTCTAATATGATGATTTGATGCTCAAGACACATTTATGATTATTATCAATGTTCATATTTTAGTGGAAACTGTGATGCATTTTATTTTTCAGGATTCTTTGATGAATAGAAAGAGAAAGAACAGCATTTATTTGAAATAGAATATTTTGTAACATTATAAATGTCATATCCATCTATCCATGATTAAAGTGCATCTATTCATGATAAAAGTGCATCTATCCATGATAAAAGTGCATCTATCCATCATAAAAGTGCATCTATTCATGATAAAAGTGCATCTATCCATCATAAGTGCATCTATCCATCATAAAAGTGCATCTATCCATCATAAAAGTGCATCTGTCCATCATAAAAGTGCATCTGTCCATCATAAAAGTGCATCTGTCCCTCATATAAGTGCATCTGTCCATGATAAAAGTGCATCTGTCCATCATAAAAGTACATCTATTCATGATAAAAGTGCATCTGTCATCATAAAAGTGCATCTATCCATGATAAAAGTGCATCTATCATCATAAAAGTGCATCTATCCATCATAAAAGTGCATCTGTCCATCATAAAAGTGCATCTGTCCCTCATATAAGTGCATCTGTCCATGATAAAAGTGCATCTGTCCCTCATATAAGTGCATCTGTCCATCATAAAAGTGCATCTATCCATCATAAAAGTGAATCTATTCATCATAAAAGTGCATCTGTCCATCATAAAAGTGCATCTATTCATGATAAAAGTGCATCTATCCATCATAAAAGAGCATCTATCCATCATAAAAGTGCATCTATCCATCATAAAAGTGCATCTATCCATGATAAAAGTGCATCTATTCATGATAAAAGTGCATCTATCCATCATAAAAGAGCATCTATCCATCATAAAAGTGCATCTATCCATCATAAAAGTGCATCTATCCATCATAAAAGTGCATCTATTCATGATAAAAGTGCATCTATCCATCATAAAAGAGCATCTATCCATCATAAAAGTGCATCTATCCATCATAAAAGTGCATCTATCCATGATAAAAGTGCATCTATTCATGATAAAAGTGCATCTATTCATGATAAAAGTGCATCTATCCATCATAAAAGAGCATCTGTCCATCATAAAAGTGCATCTATTCATGATAAAAGTGCATCTATCCATCATAAAAGAGCATCTGTCCATCATAAAAGTGCATCTATCCATCATAAAAGTGCATCTATCATCATAAAAGTGCATCTATCCATCATAAAAGTGCATCTATCCATCATAAAAGTGCATCTATCCATGATAAAAGTGCATCTATCATCATAAAAGTGCATCTATCCATCATAAAAGTGCATCTATTCATGATAAAAGTGCATCTATTCATGATTAAAGTGCTCGACACGGCTCTGGCGGGTTTATAAAGGCCTTCTGAAGTGAAGCGATGTGTTTGTGTAAGAAAATATCTATATTTAAAACTGTATCGACTAAAATAACTAGCTTCCGGCAGACGGCCGTACACATCACCAGAAGAGAAACCCTTGAACGTTGTGAACGCACAGCTAATAATTGTCTTATTTGAAGGTGTTGAAGTTGCTCATCGTGGCGTGGGACCGTCGACTGATCTTCACCATCGGGACGTCCAGCACCACGGGAGAGTCGGACACGGTCGTGTGGAACGAGATTCACCACAAGACCGAGTTCGGGACCAACCTGACGGGCCACGGATACCCCGACCCCAACTATCTGGACAACGTGATGAGAGAACTGAGCGCTCAGGGCGTCGGAGAGGACAACCTGAAGGACTGAGACACACACACACACACACACACACACACCTCGACCTGAGGCGTTTCTGACCGCTGGAGAGACCTCTCTCCGACTGGGAACGATGGTCCTCGCTGACCCGAGTCAGGATCGTGTGAGAGACGAGTGTATGATGGAGCGAAGAAAACAACAGTCACAGTTCCTCTCTCTTTATCTCTATCTCTCTCTCGTTCTTTTTTGAGGCTACCCATAATGCATCTGGGCTCAGACCCAAGTGCATGTGGTAGTTGTATATACACACATTACTGGTTGACCGATATAGTTTTTTTCAATGGCCGACGCCTCGACAGATGGCAGATAGAGATGCTGATTTAGACGCTTTTTAAAAGTACTTGTTTAAAAATGCTTATTTAATTCTTTCAAAATTCACTGGGATATTTGAAGCTAAGCTAACAACACCTCTGATAATCTCTAAATCGCCAGATTTCAGATGATATATCCCGATATACCGGTCAACCACTGCACCCAGTATCTGTCAGTTCCTTCGGACAACATGGGGATCTTTTGTTTCCATGTTGTTTTTTGCATCACTTTCGGACAGGGATGGTATTCCAGTCTTTGAAACATTATCCGTTTGGCCTGCGTATATAATTAAAGGAGGCCTGTAGTTGTTGGCGTTTGTAGGGAAAGTGTGCGGACGGATCCTGCAAGCAGATTTTGGGGCTGTTTTTGATGTTTGTGCAGCCGCTGCATAAAACATGTGCACTTCAGATCATTGAGCTCTCTTCAGAGAGACGAGTGGAGCTCAGAGCGGACTGAGACTTCAGGATCCTTCTGTGCGCAGTTTAACGTTTAGGATGAATAAGATGAGTCTTCTTGAAATATGCAATGATTCATATTCTATCTTGCTTTGTTCCTCTTTTGTGTCATGAATCTGAGAGTGTGGCGTTCTGCTTTCCGGCGGGTTTGTTTGTGGTCCTGTGCTGTGTTTGGGATTGAATATTAGCATACTACTTTACTGCACACTCCTTACAGTTTTTTAATGTATGTATTATTCCATGGGAAATGTTTTAAATAGTTGTCTAATGACTGCATATTGAGCATATTGCAGTGGTTCTCAACCACTAGGGGGCCTTGAGATATATTAAATCATTTATGATATGGTAGAATGAAAAACTAAGCTAAAACAAGCATTAAAATGAGCTAAAACAGCTAAAAATCTAGTTATTTCTCATTTTAAGTAAACAAAATGTTTTTGTCTTTAAAGAATCAAATTTTTATAGTTAGTAAAACCTAAAAAAAAAAAAAAAAAAACTGAAATAAAACAAATTATGTAAATAGATCTACTTATTTTATTTCAGCTATTTGCCAAAAGGTTTCCCATTTTCATTTAGTTTCATTTGATCAAAAACTGGGGAAAAACTATATAGACATAAAAAAAAAAAAATTTATTACAAAAAAATTGACTAATATTCTAAATATTGTCAGATAATATCTCAATGATACTAAAATAACATAACCTGGGAAAACCAGGATGTATGTTATATATATATATATATATATATATATATATATATATATATATATATATATATATATATCTGTTCCTTGAAAGATTATGTAAATTTAATAAAATCTTAAAACTCCTTTGGCATTTTTACAATGAATATACATTTTACAAGCTGAGCTCTAAAATATTTTACCGGGTAGAAATTGTAGGTAATAATGATAAAATTAGGAATTACTGGAAATTCATGGGATAAAAGAGCAGGAACATAAAGCTCCTAAAACTTCTGGAATCCTGAAATTTAAATAAATATTTTAGACTTTTATTCACTTTACAAAAACTATAGGAGTTCCCATAGATTAAAATAAGGAAAATGGGGTCCTTGGAGGTTGAGGAGCATTGCATTGTGGGATACTGTATCCCATACAGTGTGCTCCGGTCGCACCGTTTGACAAATGCATATTCGATGCATACATACTTCTAACACTGTAGAAACAGTAGTATGTTAAATTCTGTTCTGAACGCAGGCCTGGAGTTCGGTAAAGCCTCGAGGTTACAGTGGTGTGATCATCACGGTCTGATCTCGTGAAGGTTTGAGATGTTCAGAGTCAGAGAGGATTTCTTCAGCTCATCCCGTCTCTCTGGGTCTGTGAACTGAGAGTTACTTCAGTCATCTTACAGTCGTCGTTCACACTGACAGTGTTTCCCGCATCAAAACAAGTTTTTTCTTTTCTGCTGCATTTATTTGATCAAAAATACAGTAAAAACAGTGAAATAATTTTATAATTTAAAGTAGCTGTTTTCTGTGTGAATATACAGTAAAGTGTAATTTATATCCTGTGATCAAAGCTGAATTTTCAGCATCATTACTCCAGTCTTCAGTGTCACATGATCCTTCAGAAATCACTCTAATATGATGATTTGATGCTCGAGAATGATGATTATCAGTTGAAAACTGATACATTTTATTTTTCATGATTCTTTGATGAATAGAAAGTTCAAAAGAACAGCGTTTGTTTGAAACAGAATCTTTTGTAACATTATTCTACATGTCACTTTTTGATCAACTGAATGCAACTTTACTTTAATTAATTTGTTCTAAATCATTAGGATTTGATCATATAGTAGCGGCGTCAGTGTGAACGGCGCGCAGATCTTCAGTCTTCCTCGATCCAGAAACGCAAACGCAGCGACTCTCTGACTGTGTCTGTTCGCATCTTCGTCTTGTAATGCTTTAAAGAACTATATAGAGTACAATATATAGAAGTCAACATATATACACGTACATTTAAGAGTGTGATATATCTTTCAAGTGTTTAAATTATTTTTATACTTACACACATGATGTACTTGTGCATCTACATGTATCTACACACACACACACACACACACACACACACACACACATAGACGTGTACATATTTGATACATGCTTTTTTTGTGAAATCTGACAGTTTGTCAGTAACGTCAGGGACTGTTAGCGTGATCTGAGCGTCTTATATTAGTCGTGCCGTTCAAGCAATGATCGCGTTGCTATCGATGATGTCGGTGGGAATGGGTTTGTTCATGTGACTTTAACTTGCCCACCCGAATGGGTCGTGTACCTTTATATATCTGCAGGGAATATTAAACATTATCATTAATACAAGCACTGCTCACATGTGTCTGACATCACTGAAGAGCTCCTGGACAACGAAATCTGCCTGTACAAACCTCCAACTTTGAGATCGGAGAATGAAACGTCCCTTTAAGAACTGAGAGTGTGTTGTTTTAATTTACAATTACTGATCATTTTATTTTATATTTTCCCTTTTCATTTTAGTTCAACTTTAAGTAATTTTGTGTGATTTTTGCCATTTTTATTCATTTTATTTAAATATGTCTATATCGTTTTTATAAACTTTTATTTCGGTTTTATTAATTTTAGTACTCTTAAATTGAACCGAATTTAAAAAAAAAAAATTTAAGTTTCATTTTGAAATTCTGAAAGTAAATTTTTTTTATGTTTTATTTTATTTCAGTCGAAATTTATTTTATTAAAAAAAAAAAAAAAAAGAATTTAAAACATACTTTTTTTTTTTTGATAATAATCCTCCAAAATCTGTTCAGTTACTAATAAAACAAAATTAGTAATGCAGTTCTGAAGCTATTTGCATCAAAAAGAAATCTTGATTATAATAAATGGGTTGGTGACCAATAACATGGACCTAATTTTTTTTTTTTTTTTTTTTTTTTACCATTTCAAATTAAACTAGTGTTGTCAAATCAATTATTTATATACACACACACCCCAAAAATATATATTTACAAACTTTTCAGATGCGATTAATCGCGAATAACCGATTTGACAGCACTAATGAATGAATGAATGAGGCATTTCTACACTCTTTGACGCGTCAACAGCCCAAATACTGAAGAAACTTTAGTTGAGGTGAATTGAATGTCACGTTTGAGATCCTGTAAGGGGTTTGTATAGGTACTGTAGTAGCTTTAATCTGGTGTTGTTCATCGTTTTCATAGTCTGTGTGGTTTCTGCTAGAGATGTTACAAAGAGAAAAGGATAAAATGGATCTGAGATGAAAATATTCTGCGCAGGATTTCACGGAAATTAGTTTACGAGTGACTTTGGCGCATTATGCAATTCTGGTGGATGTTTTATTTTTACCCAGCATGCCGCTCTTTTCAAAGGTGACTAATTAATTAGACCCCCCTCATTAGTCGTGATTAGATCATTTATCACCTGTCCATATGGCTCATCCCGAAATAACTTCGTTGTTGGATATTTCCGCCGACGGGTCGCTCTGAGTCTCTCGGCTGCATGCGGGTCGTGAGATTTAAACACATTTGAGATGAGTATAGATGTGTGTGAAAGTGTGTGATTTACTATTATCAGGTGATTTCAGACCATATGGCGCCTCATCCCAGATTCATTAGCGTCGATAATGAAAAGCGTTTGTGACGGAACTGAAATAGGAAGTTTCCCAGAAGGAAATAGGCTTTCTGAGGAGAATACGGACGAATAATTGTGTAGCTGGCACACATTTAAGTGTGTCACAACCTCAAACCGGCTCTCCTCACAGATCTTTCTGAGTTTATTTAAAGGTTATTGGTGGTCGATGATGATATTGTGGAAGATTTTGAATTGTTTTAGTTTTTCATTCGGCCTCTCACATGATGGATTAAAAAAAAATCGATGTCAAATAAACAGCGCATGGACTTGTTCTTCATGTCATAGACTCTTACAGGCAATAGAATTAACATGTACATCAAGATAATCTATTTCAGATATCAGACGAATCGTTGTTTGATGAAACAATACAAAGGGCTTTTATGATACGTGTCTTAATGAATCTGTTATGATCTTGTTGCATGTCTGTGTTTCCTGTGAAATAAACTCTCTCCTTCAGCAAAGGGAGATTGATTTGACTTCTTTCTTTCTTTCCTTTCTTCTCTTTTGTCTCAGATGTTTTGGTACTGGCAGTGTTATTAATGTCCAGTGATGGCGAGAAGCTCATTGGACTTTTCCTTAATGAAGTGCCTCTTTATTTCTCCTGTTTTGTCAGCAGTTTTTTGCTCTAAAACGAGAGAATATTGAGCTGCAGGAGTGATGAATGTACAGACATTATCATTATGAAGAAAACTAATCATTTGTGTTTGGCATGTTTCAAAAAGCACCGCAAAGAATCGAGATAAAGTCAAGAGAATATGAACTGGGGTCAGTAAGAATTTTTTTCTTTTTAAGAAATGAATACTTTCAGCAAAGGACGCATTCAATTGATCAAAAGTGACAGTAAAGATATGTATAATGTTACAAAATATTCTATTTCAAATAGATGTTCTTTTGAACTTTCTTTTCATCAAAGAATCCTGAAAAATAAAATGCATCACAGTTTCCACAAAAATATGAACACTGATAATAATCATAAATGTTTCTTGAGCATCAAATCATCATATTAGAGTGATTTCTGAAGGATCATGTGACACTGAAGACTGGAGTAATGATGCTGAACATTCAGCTTTGATCACAGGAATAAATTACACTTTACTATATATTCACATAGAAAACAGATGATTTACATTGGAATAATATTTGATTTTTTACTGTATTTTTGATCAAATAAATGCAGTAGAAAAGACTTTCAAAAACATTACAAAATCTTACTGACCCCAAACTTTTGAATGGTAGTGTATATAAAAGTAAAAAAATATATATATATGAAACCGTGAGATCTTTTTGTTTCACTTTATTTTAAGGTGTCTTTGTTACACTATAATTATGCATTTAGGCACTGAGTAATATACATGTACTTACTATAGGATTAGGGTTTGTTTTGGTTTAGGGTTATTTGCATGTAATTATGCATAATCTATAGTTAATACTATAGTAACTACATGTAACATGTAAAAATGACACTGTAAAATAAAGTGTTACTGATTTTTTTTTCATAATTATTTTTGACTTTTGAAATTCACAGCTGATTCTTGCTCTAACTTATTTTTCATTCTCAGCACAATATTAGCAGGTAATATTTCCTGTCAAATCAGAATTGATTTCATGAACAGCACAGAGCTATAGTCACATGTTAAATGTCAGCTTTATGTAATCATAAATGTAATGCTGTATGAATTATTTGAGGTCAGACTGGATTGTGTGTGTTTGAGAGAAAGAAACATATTTTCACACAGTTTTGTGTAAAGGGGTTTTATAGTCAACAGCAAATGCTCTCCGTCCAAATAAACCAACAAAAGCAAATTACTGCACAAGAAAGCAAATATTTTAAATATGTATTTGGCCAAAAAAACAAAACAAATCAACTCTTTTCGGTTGTTTTCCTGCACACACACACACACACGCACACACACACACACACACACACACACACACACACAAAAACACTGTTTGGCACAATGCAAAGCCTCTTTAAAAAGCCAATATTATTCTGAAAATCATGTCATATTTTTTCACAAAAATA
>JAJAQA010000019.1:1620000-1665000 GCA_021464565.1 Rutilus rutilus | reverse complement strand
ATTCCTTGAACATCCTATGAAATGCACTCATAATGCATTTCTTATTAAAACAGGACATATTGACCACATATTTCTCTCTCAGTATCTGTCTGCTTACTGTTACAGATTTACTCAGCCTTCAAGTCAGAAATATCGTCATCACATGACCGAGCAAAGCCGTATCGAGAAACTCTCAATCCTAGAAGACACGTGAGTTGTGATGTTGTCCATGTGACCAATGGTGGCAAACAAGTCTGTTGTGAATGGTAATGAATGATTTTGCTAAATGATAAAACATTTCTGTGCTGTATTACAATAATATTAAGGCATCATGTTGAAAAGTTTTAGACAATCACTCGCATTTCATGTTTTACGTTTCATGCAAATTAATTATTTTGTTAGATACCGTGCATAAAAACGTGATTAAAATGAAAATTATGAAATGTAAAATAAACTATAGTATGTAATAAAATGACGATTTTTTTCCAACATAAATGCATGCATAAATAAGTGACTGACATGAAAATGATATATAATAAATGGAAAATAAACAATATAGAATATAGTCAAACACATTTTTCCAACATGCAAATTTGAAATTATGAAATTTCCAGCATGCAAAATTGAGTGACTGAAATTAAAATGATATAAAATAAATGTAAAATAAATATATAATATATAATAGAAATTATGATTTTTCCAACATCAATGCATTCATTTAATTGACACACACTTTTCTATATCTGCCCATGAGTGGAAGATTGTTATTTAATTTTTCAAGTCAAATGAAACATTTGGTTAAAATAAAGATGACTTTATCATGTGAAACTGTGTGTGTTGCACCTTGGCGAGCAGCAGGAGAGTTCTGCCGGTGCGTGTGTCGGCGTGATGGTCTCTCAGCTGGAAGAGTTTGGGTGTCAGGATCGCAGGAGCGAACAGACGCAGGAAGAAAAAGCCACTGATGGACAAATACTTCACATCCTACAAGAGAGAAACAGTGAGTACAACACCACCATCATCATCATCATCATCATCATCATCAAGTCCTCACCTCATTCTCCGGTTCCGGAAACTGTTCCTCGACTCGTTTATGGAGCTGTTTGAACACGACCCTCATCACAGGAGGACACTGAGAGACGGAGTTCCCGATGGCCTCCATGATGCTGGTCAGATACGCCTGAAGAAGCCCGACGCTGCTCTCTCGGACCTCCGCCTCGGACGCTGAGCCTTTAAATGATATACGTCTGGAAAGAGAGCGTGTTTTTAGCAGTGCTGGACCGTAACTAAGCATTTCTACTTCGCTACTGTAAGACTTTTGGTCATCTTCAAAACAAAAATGAAGGTCAAAAAGAAATCTGACATATTTCTGTCCTTCCATTGATAGCTACGCAACTACTGATGAGAAGAGATCGTATAACTAATCCACATGAATTAAGCAGTTTAATCCGAGACTCAATCGCTTTTTATGATGAACAGATTGAATTTAGGCTTTTCTTCACATGTGTGACCCTGGATCACGTCTCCAGTCTCGAGTCGCACGGGGATATCTGTGGCGATAGCCAACAATACTCTTTTATGCCAAAAATCATTAGGATATTAAGTAAAGATCATGTTCCATGAAGATATTTAGTCAATTTCCTACTGTAAATATATAAAACATGTATGTTTGTGAGTGAATGCAGCACAATCGCCAACATAAATGAACAACTTTAAAGGAGATTTTCTCAATGTTTCGATTCTTTTGCCTCAGATTCCAGATTTACAATAGTTGTATCTCGACCAAATATTGTCCTATCATACAAACCACACATCAATGGAAAGCTTATTTATTCAGCTTTCAGATGATGTATAAATATCAATTTAAAAAAATTGACCCATGTGACTGGTTTTGTGGTCCAGGGTCACATATATAACTGAACAAACCTCTCGCTGAAGCTCAAGCGTGCTGCGTAACACGAGAATGAACCCCATATGATTCTCGCGTGCTTGAGCTTCCGTTTATCATATTTGATGTTTATATGTGAATAAAAGCCTAAATTGAATCTATTCATCATATAAAGCGATCCGCTCAATTCATATGGATTAGTTATACGACCTCTTTATGACCTTTTTGAAGCATCAAAGTGGTAGTTGCGTGCAATCAGCAATCACAGTTTCCACAAAGAGATGAACTATTAACATTGAAAATAATCATAAATGTTTCTCGAGCAGCAAATCATCATATTAGAATGATTTGTGAAGGATCATGTGACACTGAAGACTGGAGTAATGATGCTGAAAATTCAGCTTTGATCACAGGAATAAATTACACGTTTATATATATATTCACATAGAAAACAGCTATTTTAAATTGTAATAATATTTCACTGTTTTTGATCAAATAAACACAGCCTTGTTGAGCAGAAAAGACTTCTTTCCCAAACTTCCCAAACCTCTGTAATGGTAGTGTATATCATATATTTCAAATATTGCCTGAAACCTGAAGCGCTTTTGTTCTCAGTGACATTTCACATGTGGTGAGATCACGCTATACATAGATCTAAAAGCCACCATAAGAGGTAAAGTTTGTAGAGTTCACGGCTGTTCCCTGGCAACACTTCTCTCCCGCAGTAATTCTTCCCCGATTATGGCTGTTTCACCTAATGATATGTTGTTTACTGAACTACTGTTATGCATATGTTATATTATGAACACGCACCTGGAGCGGTTGAGGTCTATCTTGCAGGGATCCAACTCGATGTATTTCCTTTCCTCAAAGATCCGGTTAATGATGGGCTTCAGAACCTCATGTAGATACAGCATCCCGACAGCCTGACACACACCAAACCCTCTTACTAACATTCACACATTTTGAGATAAACACAAGATTATATTTCAGATGAAGATATGCACACACACACACCTTCATGAACTGCTCCATAGCTTTCGAGGCCAGCGAGTTGGACCGGAAGAGTGTATTTGGATCTGCTATTGGGGAGAAACAGAAAACAACTTCTGTTCATGTTTCTCAACCATTATGTTCCTCCAGAGCCTTTGTCTGCTGTCCATGCACAGATATTCTACTACGACTGTCATCCACACAACAAAGTATGTATGCATATAAATGTGCAAAATTAAATCTGTCAATCATTAAATCTATCAAAATGTTATTTATTTAGTACAACTAAACTTTTACAGTAAAGAAAGTGTGATGTCCCAATGCTACAGTGCATTTACAATTACAGTTATGCATTTAGCAGATGCTTATAAAGCAACTTACACTGCAATGCATTTCTATCCATATTCTGTTTTGTTCTGGCTTATTTTGGATGGTTGTTAATGATCACTGACGCTACTTTTTCATGCACTGAGATTTTGGACTTTTTTGCTTCAATTACACATCTTCTTTCCATCACAGTTTAGTGTTTATTTTACTGAACTTTTAATCTGTTTGAGTCTGTAGATTTCAATCTCAACCCATAAAGACGGTGAGTTTGAGTCAGAAATCTCCACTTCTGCAGCTTTACACACACCAAACTTTACAGTTTTATTCATATCTATATTCTGAAGGTTTTTACACTCTATTTTTATTTTATTTTTTCCTAAAAACATGGAGATTTTTTTTCTGGCTGTTGACAGTATTTTCTGATTTATGGAGTCCAAATCCAAAATCAGACAAGAATTTTGAACTTCGCTTTATCAAATGTTCAGATTTCTGTTCTGTGCATATTTAATTAGTCATATTTTAATGGTTCATTTGCATATCTAAACAAGATTTCAGAAAACTTGTAATACAGAACAACCGTTTTAATGAGTAGGGATTGAAATGAAATGGGGAAAGTATGATGATACCTATTAGTCAACATTTGTACCCTATTTACCTGTGGTCTCACACTAAAAATGAGTAATTAAAACTATTATTCGTTATATTTATTGAAATCTCAGGGGTACATTAAGTCAAGAATCATGGTCTCATACAGTTGATCCCTGATATAGACACATTAAAACTCTTCCCAGTTGAATTTGTTCTCTGACTGTTATAGTTGTTAATAACTTGTGTGGCTGTTTTCTCTTCTCCTGTCTTTCTCTTTCATCCTCGTCGTTCGCTGACAAACATTCCCATCTTATGATCGTTCCATTTCCTTTTGAAGCTGCTTCCTGTGGAGTTGCTATGGAAACTTGGACCCTTTGTTTGTCATCGGCGCGGCACAAACGCAACATAAAACACCAGCCGGGTGTGAAAAACCCACGCGCACCCACAATCACACAAAACATCATTAATGAGAGAGGAGAAGTTCAGAGATGACTTCACGGCAGCGAGGGGAACTGTGTGTAAATATAGCTGGACTGAAGTCGTCACGTCGCCTACACACAGGAAAACCACTAATCAAACACACACACACACACACGTACTGGTGTTGTGGACCTCTCTGGTGTTGAGGTAGTCCAGGAATGGCACGACCAGGCCTTGACCCAGATAGATCTTCACTAGTGTCATGGCCACCTCTTGTCGACTCTCCACCGTCGTGACCTCTTCCAGGAGGGTCAAGGGTGTGGGATCATCCACCTGACAGCATTGGGAAAAATACTGAATTTAATGAAGCCATATTACTCCCTTTTATATCGTTTTGATGTCGTTTTCGGGCTCTACTTATTTTATTTCTTTATTATTTCTCAATATTCTCCATCGTTGCAGCTCCTCTCTTCCCAGTCTGTCAGTAACGCTCTGGTGTGTGTTTCCCAAAAGCATTGTTAGCCAACTATGTTCGCAAGTTCTGTCGTTATCAGCATAGTTCAACGATTCAGTGTTTCCCAAAACCATCGTTCTAACGAACATTCGCAAACAGCATCACAAAGTTGTGTGTTTGAACGACGCTCTCGACCTGTGGTTAGAAGCAGTTTCTAGTTTGCATGACATGTGGACTCAATAAATCCTGATCTTGAGCAAAATAATCAAGCTGACATTCAGGACAATCTGTGTCTTTTATTTAGAATACTTACAAATGTCATTTACGTCTTTGAGTTTGTCAAGAGATTTAAAGTGTCGTTTTTGAAGAGTGCGCATGTGTGAACGTGCTCTAGTGCGTAAGAACGAGTCTATGATTGAATCTGGAAATAAAGCAAAATAACTGCGAAAAATGAGAAATATTCCTCAGATGTCATATCTGTAATTTATAGCAAAACATCAAGCGTTAATTCGATCTCAAACAGATTCATTAAAAGTAGTTATTACTCCACAACGTGCGTGACATCATTAACCAACATGGTTGAACGACCACTTTGCGACAATACGGTTTCAGGAAACAGTCGTGACTAGCTAGTTGATTTCTTCAATGATGCATCGTACTATAGTAGTGAAGCAGCGAGTTACATCATTGTTCGGGAAACGCACCCCAGGTCAATTACATTAACCCTTTGTTTTTTAGGCCTGAAACACACTATGTGCATCACTGCTGCTATAGATGTTCTTTTGTGATCAGTTCAGACGTATATACAGCATATAGAGAATGTGATGGTACCTCAGATGGCGAGATGACGGCCTCCACCAGCTGCTCGATCAGAGGCTGATAGTACAGAGAAGGAAGAATTCGCTCCTCGGTCAAACGCACCTTCAGACGCAAGGCACCCAGTTTACCCCTGAAAGAGACATAGAGAGAGAGACAGACAGTTTTGTGTCTGTGTGCTTTTATAATAGCGCTTACATTAAACTAGACTGTTTCAACCTAATGCATCAAAACTGACCTGTAAGATGGGTAAGATGTGCGTTTGTGAATAGCTTTTACAACGACATTTTTAGTTTAAAATGTGCTAATACATTTTGTAGGATGTTTGTAATTTTGCAAATGTCTTAACTGGACTTTATAAATACAAGATCTAGCTACTGGAGTGCCTCAGGGCACAGTGCTGAGACCGCTTCTCTTCTCCATCTACATGTCATCACTAGGATCTGTCATTCAGAAACATGGGCCCTGTCCCAAATGGCACACTCCGGACTTGTGGACTTCCTCAGAGTCCACACTTTGGTGACTTCATGTAGTCCAGACCTATAGGGCCGTTGGCGCGAGTCCAGGAGGGCGCATTGAGAGGTATTTTTGGGACAGACTCGATCGTCACGCCGGAAATAACAGTCACATTTTTGCACTCCGACATCTTATCTCCATGTCAACTACACAGCCTAATTTTACAGTTCTATATTTTGATATTGTGTATGCCACCTGGGCATTAGATCATGCATACATCATGCTTATTTAAACGATACAGTTGTACATAATAATAAATAATGTTCCATTTGAACTAAGATTACAATTTTAACACATAATGAAAATGTTTCAGATGAATTTACAGGTTTCAATATTCATACTACGTTTACATGTGACTCAGTAAAGCCCTGACATTCGGTTCTATTTATTTAATGAATCATAATGCGATCGTATTATTCAACGCGCTATTATTATGTTTGAGACATCAACCACTGGTCGATGACCATAATGTTTGTATAAACTGTAGGTAAAATGTACAACTAGGTCATAATATTATTATTTTTTTAATTTTCTTCTCAGCCATGTTAACAATTGTCCGTGAGCGAAATCTCCTCCCATTCGTTGTCTGATTGGACTTTCGCAAAGATTCCTGGGTAGTTAAAGTGTGTGGAGCCTGCATCTATGGGTTCAAGGGTACAAAGGGGGCGCTGCTGAACACACTTCAGAACGTTAAAATGCTGAATGGGACGGCCTACGGACTCGTAGACTCAGCGAGCACACGCAATTTAAGTCCACGAGACTGAAAGTCCACATGAAGTGCGCCATTTGGGACAGGGCCACGGTTTTCCAATCACTGCTACTCTGACGATACACAACTCTACCTCTCATTCCAGCCTGATGATCCGACGGTAGCTTCTTGCATCTCAGACATTTCTTGCTGGATGAAGAACCACCACCTTCAACTCAACCGTGCGAAGACAAAATTGCTCGTGGTCTCGGCCAACCCAACACTTCATCACAACTTCTCCGTTCAGCTATTGGCTCATCAACCATAACTCCATCTAGGAATCTTGGAGTTGTGACTGATGATCAGTTAAACTTCACAGACCACATTGCTAAAATTGCCCAGTCCTGCAGATATGCCTTATACAACATTAGGAGGATCAGGCCCTTCCCATCGGAGCTACACAACTCCTTGTCCAAGCTCTTGTTCAATCCAGACTGGACTATTGTAATGCTCTCAGGCCTTCCAGCATGTACTGTCAAACCTGCAACTGATCCAGAAGCAAGAGTGTCTTTATCGAGCCGAAGAGACGCACGTCACACATCTTCATAAAAATGCCCTGGTTGCCAATAGCAGCTCACATCAAATTCAAGGCACTGATGTTTGCCTACAGAACAACCACTGGCTCTGAATCCTTATACCTAAACTCACTACTTCAGACTGCAAGTGAACAGCGCCTTGTGTTGCCATCATCCCAAAGAGGCACACAATCATTGCAAGCAGATTGTCATTAAAACATGAGCAAACACAAAGACAACGATCTCTGAAGCAGCATTACCATCTCAAACACACCTGCTAATGAATGTGACTGCACTGTAAAACACACACACACACACACACACACACACACCCTGCATCGTCCTCGGTGTTTCCCAGCGGCAGCAGACGAAACCAGCCCTGCATCAGAGGCGATCTGTGCAAACAGGACAGCGGGATTTCCACCTGTGCAAACCAACACAAACACATGCAGTCAGCAGGCATAAGCAAACAAACACATTATCACTTAATAACATTTGTCATCATCATACACTCATGCTAATCATATGCTTTTGTTTTACACAGGAGAAAGAACGCACAGGATTGGAGCGACAAGACGGTGAGTCTTGGGAACTATCCCTTTAATGTTCACCGACTTATTAGAAACTCAATAAGATAATTCTGTGAATATTCTGTATATCTCATTATTCAGCACTGAAGAGGTAGAGGTGATTTGTTGAATGGTCTCAGAGGAACAGTAATGTGGCAGTAATTATGTTTTCATTGAATTATGTTTTTGTGCCAAAAATTGGACTTTCGCATATAAAACATTTGCGAATAAAGCACCAGTTCCATTCCATGTGTTCAATAGAGAACAAAATTGTCAGTTCCTGGAAAACTGGAGAAAAGTTGCTACAAAAATGTGTTTCCATTGTAGTTTATGCAATGGTTTTCTTCCACCTCAATTGAGCGCATATGTTTTTTATGCACATTTTAAGATTTTATGCACATCTTGGTGTTTCCATTCCATTTCCATTTTTAAAGCGGTGTCCCAAAATTTGCATTAAAATATGTGGATGGAAACAGCCAGTGACAATTAATTTATTTAAGCAATGGACAGACTGTCAAGTCAAGTCAAGTCACCTTTATTTATATAACGCTTTTTATAATACAAATTGTTTCAAAGCAGCTTTAAAAATAGCATCATAGTCCATCTTAAGTAAGTTCAGTGATGGTTAATTTTTGTTGTAAAAAAGTTATTAATTTAGTTATCTATACAGCCGCTCTGGAGAAAACTGTGATTTCATCGTCCAACTCAGTTCAATTCTCATATAATGCAGGAGATCAATAATATTGCTGAATATTAAATGTCCCCAACTAAGCAAGCCAAAAGTCAAAAGCCAAAAGCCAAAGGCGACAGTGTCCAGGAACCAAAACTCAATCAGTGACAGAATGGAGAAAAACCCTTGTGAGAACCCAGACTCAGTCTCAGTTCTCCTCTGGCCAACGAGCGAACAGTGTGTGATTATGATTCTGGCAGCATTACAGGTCAGAGGTCAGATTGGATCCGGTCAGACTGTCACCTCACCTTTCCCAGAAAGTCGTTCTTGCCCACCATGTCCCAGTCCCAGACCTCCACCGTGATGCTTCCACCGTCATCATCAGCACCTTCATCCAAACACAACTCCAGAGTCTCGTCCCAGTGCGGGAACCGCGTCTTCTTTATGATCTAGAGAAAACACACTCGTTTGGCTGAACTGCATGTTTCAGTGTGTTCACGGTGTTCATTTACACACGAGCAGCTCATGATCCGGTGTTTTCAGAGTCTCAGAGCGTCTCCTTCACAGTAAGAGCTGCTCCACACAAACTCCATCTGCATCTGCTCTGAGTTTGGGTCATTTATAACATGCATTTGAAAACACAACATGCCCCGACCATCTTCATCAACTACTGTAATGAGAAGCGTGTATAAACTGGCTGTTATTAACAAAAGAGAGGCTTTAAGGGCTCCCTGCAGTTTTCTGCTAATATAAAAGCTCAATGGTGCAACATAATGGAGACATAAATATTGGTATTGTAATTTTACTGTTGCAATTTATTTATTTTTTTAAATATTTTTCTTAAAGCTGCAGTCCGTAGTTTTTCCTCTTTGTCGCCATCTCTGTTCGAAATCTGCAATTGCAGATATTCGCGGAATTATTAACTTTACGTGGGTTGTGCCTCGGCACGGCACAGTGCGGATGAACCCGATGTTTTGAGGAGAATGTGCGGCTGTCAGTCGCCGCCAGTGTTGTAATGTAACGGAGTACAAATACTTCGTTACTGTACTTAAGTAGAAATTTCACGTATCTGTACTTTACTTCGTTATTTAAATTTATGTCAACTTTCACTTTTACTCCACTACATTTCCTAGATAAAATGTATACTTTTACTCCGCTATATTTCCACTAAGCATCTTCGTTACTCGTTACTACAAAATAAAATCAGAAGAAATGTGTGCGACTACAATAAGGGAGGTTTGGCGAATCACTGCTCCTAGATTGCAGTACGCACGCTCCGCACGGCGCGCGCTCTATTTCAGCGTAATGCTTGTTTGTTGCCATGCCAAAGGAGGAGGAAGCACAACTGAAACCGCCATGGAAGCACGAGCACCTGCTGGAGGACCTGGAGCACGTTTAACCAGAGCTGCCAACTCTCACTCATTCACCGTGAGACACACGCAATTGACATTTTTCACACGCACAGAAAAATCGCGAAGCAAAGAGGACACGGAGACCGACAGACTAGACAAAGCAAGTTACTTTATGACAACTTACCGAAATGTATATTCCTCATATATAATATCGATCAATAAGTGTTTTTCATCAGCGTGAAGAGGTCAATAACATAGCTGAAGGACAATTATGTCACATTTACCTCAGGAAAGCCATTTAATAAACATAGGCTAGCCTATAGCACAGTTGGCAAGAAAAAAAAAAAGCTATTGAGAGTATTTTGCTAAATATGTGTTCTATATTACATATTTATTATATATTTACTTATATCATTAAAGTTTTTTTATTATAATAATAAAAAACGCATTATATTTAATTATTTTTAACCTTAAATAATAGCCTACTACCAGCTGATAGGGCTCTCTGTATGTTTACAGCATTAGGTGAGTTTTTTTTTTTTTTTTTTGAGAAAAATTAACGCCTATCTTGTGTAGCCTACCTAATATTTATACAAATGAGTCAAAATTAAATAAAATCACAATTGAATTGAAATAATAAAAAAGCGTAGCTTACCAGAAATTGTACCATGTAAACATTGTAACATGTCACTAAACCTAATAAAATTCAGTTTAATTACAAAAATGTTAGTGACAATCACAATACACTTATTGTGATGCAATTTTTTTTACAGCTAAAGTTACATGCAGTGGGAAATAAACGATAACACAAGTAGCCTACAGTACAGGCTACACAGTCCCTCCAGTTTTTCGCGTTTCCGTGATCACTGAATTCAACGCATAATCCAAAAAAAAAAAAAAAACTTTTACTTTTACTTCAATTACTTAAGTACATTAAATATCAGAAAATTACTTTTGATACTTAAGTACAGTATATATCAGATACTTTAAGACTTTTACTTAAGTAATATTCTAAAAGGTAACTTTCACTTCTACCAAAGTCTTTTTCTAGTACGATACTTGTACTTTTACTCAAGTATTGCTTTCTAGTACTTTATACAACACTGGTCGCCGCCGGTGTGATCCTGGCATTCGCAATCACAGATTCTATTTTTCGGAAATATGACCAACATAAGAATTTTCACCGGAAAATGTTCAGAACAAGTAAGTCCGTCCACTTTGTTCTGACCAACTAAGGGGAGAAAAGCATTGCAGTAAATCGCGCTGATTAAATCTAACGATCGCTTATCATATCACGTCAAACCGTGCAAACTATACTTTGTTCTCAAATTGTTAATGTTAACAACATCAGTATTGCATGACTACATTTAATGCCCTTCCGATATTATCCTTGTTTTCGCATGGGCCGGTTGCAGTCTCTTTTTTTCTGTAGCCGATCTGAAGTCTTTTGCATTTACAGCGGGTGAATCTCCAGTTGTCACTAGTGATTGTCGTTTGAACCTTTCTGGATCCGCCATCAAATTGATAAGTTTAATTATATCAAGTGCTGTGAGAAAAGGCTATAAATCTCCAACATCCTCACACTCATAGACTACTATCCGAGACTCTTCTTTATGTGTACAGATGTGTACAGGAAATCCACCAGTACCACTGGAATTAAAAACATTGTTACAAGCTTACCGTTTTGAATCGAGCTACGGCAAGCAGAGAGTTTTGATCATTTTCAACCCCAAAAAGTTACAGACTGCAGCTTTAAATACTATTTTTTTACAGTGAAATATTACAATAGTAGTATTTCTTATATTGTTTAATATTTGTATTTAGTAATTTGAATATTCATCATAGTAAAATAATAAAAAATATTATTATTTTATATTCATGCTGATATATTGTTGTGAATGTTTTAGATTTGAACATGCAAAAGCATGAGCTTCAGCTTTTTTATCTTTAATAGTGACTTCAATTGAGGTCTGTTCCTCATATCCAGAGATCATCAGATGATTTCAGAAGACAGAATTGTGAATGAGCCACTTTCATGGTGTTTTAATGATGTTTTATGTGTGTTTTGCAGCTCGAGACGCTCTGGTGAGTGTATAGATGAAGACTCGTCCTCTCACCGATGTCTCAGCGCTCAGGTTGTTGTAGATGATTCTGGTGAACGGATCAGAGGTACCAGAAATATCACGAGGAGCCAAATCTCTGAAACCAACACAAACACACACGACAATAAACTTTGTGAAAGATTAATGGAAATTTAGGAGAAAGAGCTGATGCCTAAATACAACTGAGAACATTTACATGTGCGCATTTAGCCGATGCTTTACAATAGAGGGACAAAAGCAATCTGTCACAGTGCCAACAATATCTGTGATATACAATGGCAGGTTTATTAGAAAGCTAGAGATGCAGAAAGCGTGGGATGAGCGAAAGGAAAGGAACGCTCCTCACCGAGCCTCGATGACGTGACAGTGCAGGACGGTTCTCTGAGCGTCTCGGTGAAGCTCCAGATCCAGATGAATCTCACCCTGAACCTCCTCGTCTGGATCCACACGGCTCAGATTCAGCCAGTTGTCCAAGCCTGCAGGAGCAGTTTACATTCTGAGCTGATCTTTCACTTATTCTCAAAGCACACTATTATTACACTCACAAAAATATATGTTTTATATATTTACGGTACGAAATTTACAAAATATCATCATGGAACATGATCTTTACTTAATATCCTAATGATTTTCGGCATAAAAGATAATTTTGACCCATACAATGTATTGTTGGCTATTGCCACAGATATCCCCGTGTGACCTGAGACTGGTGACGTGATCCAGGGTCACACATGTCAAGTAATATCAACTGTGAATCAGTGTTATTGTAGCATCATTGAGATATACTATTATAGTTTTTTAGCGCAATTTTCCACCGGACAAAATTGCGATTGTTAACTCATGATTTCTGTTGTCTGTGCGCACCAATCTTGTACTTCTATCTACTCCTCAACCAGACCACCTAGAGACTTTGGGTTTTCGGCATTATGTTAAGGAAGGTCTAATCTCGGGAACGCACAAAAAAAATCCAGGAAAAGATTTACTATCTCTTAGTGTTGTGATCCCATGACGTGAGAAAATTGCGCTAAAACACTCACTGAGTTTTTATTACTTGTTTTTTTTTATATATTTAGTTTTCTGTTTTCATTTACTACTGTTAGTTAATAATAATTAGTAGTTAATAATTAGTTAATAATATTAAAGTCTTATAAATTTAGAATGTATCTGTCTATGTGGTTTTAGTTGTAGTTAACTATAATAACCTGTGAATTTTAACATCTTGACTCATTTTATATTGCATTAAAGATTTAATATTTTAAAAATGTTTTTTTTTAGGTAAAGTTTTTGTAATGTTGTTGTTTTTGTCATTTTAATTAGTTATAAATATTTTTTATATGTCTATATATTTTTGAATACATTTTTATTTAGTTTTCATTTTAGTTATTCAGTACATTAAGATAAACTAAATGAAATGTTGCTTTTAAATATTTATTTTATTTTAAGTAAAGGCTTTAGTTTTAGTTAACTATAATAACCATTACTTTATATTGAATAAAAAAATGCAAAATATTTTATATTGAGTTAAAAATGCAAAATATTGAATCTCATTTATAATAAATAATATTTCTGAGATGATAACTTTAAGACTTTATGTATGCCACTCGCAGAATTAAACATGCACTCTTGTCTTGTACGGTTAATGAAGCACACTGTGTTTGAACATTAATCAATGCATACGGCATACTCTACGGCATTTTATATAAAAGCAGTATTCCCAGAATTCATGAAGTGATTTATTGGTGATTTATTATTTTAAAAAGGTTCTGCATACAGTAAACCCATTTTCTGTCACATTTAAGAGGATGATGTTAAAGATTTGAACTGTTTTGCAATAAGTAATCACTCGCAGTTCATTTGTCACACTGGAAATGGAAGGTCAAGTCGTGCATATTGCATTGTGGGATACAGTGTGTTTGCGCTCTTGGATGTATTATTGTAACAAACACGGTATGTCGTTTGAGTGTTTGCAAACATGCATACATAAAATTCACATAATCATGCACAGCAAAAACGTAGTATGGATGTATGCTGATGTGATCATCATTTTAAACCAGTACGGTTTGAGTTTACAGTTACAATAAATCCCTCATCTGAGAGTTTTACAGAGCCGAACGCTTCCCATGATCCTGTGGGTGAGGGGTGAGTCAGGCCTGACAGGCTGCAGTGATTCATGCAGGGCAAGTGCATGCTGGGAAGACATGAAACCCACTGTGGGGTGGCGTGCTCGCTAATACATCATGTGTGCGCCTATAATAACTAACAACTCCTCCGTTCCAGCTGAGAACAGCATGAGGGAATTACTGCAGGACGAAGGTGGACGAAATAATCACGGTGGTTTTAAACCTCGCGTTATAGCTCATGCTTTAGTGTGCAGTGAACAACAAAACAAGATTGTGTCCAATTATTTCAGTTTCTGTAGTTTTAACTCTAATGAAAAATAAAACTATGATAGTATCTCAATGATACTAAAATAACACTGATTTGAATGCTTAAATGCATGAATTTGTGTATTGTGCAGTCACTTCCTGTTTCTCTTTACATTTAGATGCTTGTGGGTCTTCACTTCCCTTCTCTCTTCAAGAATTTTGTTTTGCAAAAATCATATTTTTAGAAATGACAGCTGGCACTGAACTCTTAAGAATATCTCTTCAAAATGATTTATTTTTAAAGAAATGAGAAGTGAGATCTATTTTATTTTGTATGTGTGGAGGATGAATGCAAACCAGTCCTAGGAAATGTCTAACCAGCGCTCTGAATAAATCATAGAAGAATATACATAGATAAATGTATATTTAGATTTTTTAGATCCCTTTTCTGTATATATCATTTTAAATTATATATATCTATCTATCTATAAATAATAAATATATAAATATATTAAAAAACGATAGATATATACAAAAATAAAAGCATTCTTTATTTTTTTAATTATCTTTTAAAATATATGTTTTTAAATATTATTTTTTTATTCTTTATTATTCTTTTAATGTGTTATTCTGTTCTCATTTTACTTTATTGCCGGGCTTTATTTTACAGGTTTCTTATATGCAATGTGTTTAGATTTTGTTATTTGAGGAAATAATCTGAATTTTTATTTGTGTCGAATGGGTCTAAAAGTAGAAAAATCCAATAAAAAAAATAATTAAAAAAAGTGATACAAGGCAAGAAAACAACATTCCCAAACCAGATTTATGTCTCATAATACTGTAAAGGTCAGAAATAAGGAAAGTGACATGAATATATATATGAATCTTGCCAGTCATCAGCACACGCTTACCTTTGTGTTGAGCAGCGATCACATCTTTACTCAGGGAGATTTTACCAATGACATCATCATGACTGTGGCGTGAAACACAACATGAGATGCGTATTAATGATCAGACGTTTCCATATCAAACCATCATGACCATCAGCTCTTTCAGATTCACACACAGACATAATGAAAACTAAATAAACAGACAGATCTACACTTTTAAAAACGGTTCAATGAGGTTCTGTTTATTATAAAGAGCCCTTTATGCCAAAAAGGAGAAATGTCTTATATGATTGCCTAATACTTTCATGTTTAGTGGGTTACTTCAATTATTTCTAGTGATAAAGTATATTTATGAGCTGCTTAATTCATCAAATTCAATAATAGTAATATAAAAATTATAACAAAATTAATTAATTTAAACTAAATCCATCAAATGATCCCCTGATGGGAACCCATGAAATGTTCTATATATGAAGCAAATGACGGAACCTTTTAAGGTTCCATTTAGAACTTTTTCTTCTAAGAGTGATACAATGAAACACTCTTAAAATAAAGGTTCCAAAAGGTGGGTTTTTTTCACAGTGATGCCAAAGAAGAACCATTCAGTGAACAGATCTTAAAAGAACCATGTGTGAAGAACATTCTTATAATCTAAACTAAAGAACCTTGTCCACTATAAGAAGCTTCTGTGCAATGGAAAGATATCATGGATGTTAAAGTTTCTTCAACCATCGATGCCAATAAATAACCTTTATTTTTAAGAGTGAATGAAACACTGCAAAAAATGATGTTCTTCCTCAGTTTTCTTGTCTTGTTTTCCAGCACAGTTGTCTAAAACATTCTTAAATCAAGAGACATTTACTGGAGAAACAATGAAGTGAGTTTGTGCTTAAAATAAGAACAAATATCCTCCAATGGTGTCAACAAACAAAAGATTATTTTTCTGAGCTCACTGACAGATATCTATGAAAGCTTGTTTCCACCACACAATAAAACATTTTAAAAGATATTTGTGACTTTTTATCTTACAATTGTGACTTTATTTCTCAGAATTGCGAGATATACAGTCAGAATTGCATGATATAGACTCACAATTTTGACTTAATAACACACAATTGCGAGTTTATATCATGCAATTCTGACTTTTTATCTCCCAATTGCGTGTTATAAAGTCAGAATTGCAAGAGATAAAAGGTCGTAATTACCTTTTTTATTCTGTGGCGGAAACAAAGCTTTCATAGATATCTGTTCTCGTTTTAAGCATAAATTTGATACATTTTTCAGAAAGCAAAACTTAACATCTTCAGTCATTTTGCTTCTTCTCCAGTAAATCTCTCTTGATTTAAGAATGTTTGGATATTTGTGCTGGAGAACGAGACAGAAACACTGAGGAAGAACGTCATGTTTTCGCTGTGAGGGGAACTGAACAGACCAGAGCTGTGGTCATCACTCCATCTGTGTGTTTGTGCGTGCAAATGTTCTGCTGTGATTGTGAGTGTGTTCATTTACAAACACTGCGTCGTGTGTGTCAGTGGGCGGACGGGTCTCCACAACACAAACAAGAGCAGAACCGTCCGTCAGATGCTCATTTACTCATCTAACCTCATGCGTTCTGGACACACACGTGAGCTTTTACACGTTTGTTACCTAATAGTGTCTTCATCCATGACGTAGAAGGTGAGCGTATGGAAGCCCGTTGGCAGGTGAAGGGTGTATTCTTCCCCCCAGAACGGATTCAAGTTCTTCCAGACGGTCGCAGTTCTGGACGGGACACAGAGAACACACGGTTCACTAAACGCTTCACTGCACACGCTCAGCGTCATTAGTTTCATACATGTATATGTATTAGTGCCTGAATTACAATCTGCCCGGATACAGAGAACAATTTAAATGGCCATAAGTGACGACGATGGAAAACAATCAATCAATTCACCCAATTTCTCAAAGGGAGGCCTGAGCATTTCCATTTCAAAAGACACAAAGCTTTTTAAATATGCGCCACACCAGGTGTGCTGTTCAGGAAACTCTCACAATACAGCATGTGGAAGCAATGCAACACACAATCTCACGCGCAATCTTTATTTTTGCAATTATGTAGTTCTCCGTGGTAACCAGCTGATGATGTAACGTGCATTAATGCTCTCATCATTTGCATTAGTGTCCAACTGTGGTCGATCAATTAGATCAATAACAACAGCATGATCGGCACGATTAATCACCATGCAAACAATCAATGAATGATTATGATGGTTAATCGATCATGCAAAATAGTGACAAATGCAATATGAATGTGTTTAGAGATGTGGCTTATAGGCTACCCTTTCGCACACATTTACACATCTAGCTATAAATGACGACTAACCTTTCATATGTCTATAAACAGCACTTGGTGTTAGTTCTTCCTGTCAGTTTAAAATGCTGTGAATATACAGTATATATATATATATATCCGGTGACTTAAAATTTTCCTGCCATAAATACTCTTTAGCGGCCATAAAACTGTTTTTCCAAAAACCGGCAGTAATGACACCAAAATTCACAATTCTACACAATACCACAGCTAAAAGTAAACTACTAGACTAACTAATATAAATGTAAAAAAATTATTAAAGACAAGTAAACCATCAGTAATAAAATAAGTACAAATCATCAAATTATAAGCAAAAGCACAAATAAATACAATGTAACAAAGATACAAATGAAATAATCCGGTATATCTGACAGTAGTTTTCACGTACAGACATTTCATAAAGTATGCAAATGTAATATACCACTCACTGTAAATTTAACATCCCCTTTTAATTAATTCTTATTAAAGTTACAAAGGTTATTCAGACAGTGAGAGATTTTTTTTCTTTGTCCTTTGTTTGATTAACATTATAAACGCAGACGGCAGGAATATTAGGCTGCTGTCACTTTAAAAGCGAACACACTGATCTAATATAATGATATTGATACACATGCGTTTCCTTTCTCAACTGTTTACGTTCACTTAAGACATAACCGACTATTCTTACTAGGATATCGCTATTTTTAACATAATTTTGTGTGAATTTGTCCGCTCAACTGAAAGAAGGCTCAGTTTAGTTTCCGCACGCTGTCAGAGACGCGGCTTTCTGGGCGTTCGTGTCAGATGTTTGCGCACACTAAACTTTCCACACAGCGCGTGAGTAACGAAACGAGCTCCCTTTCCGTTTTGCATATTCTTGCACTTGAAAGTTTTAATTGTCAAGGCTTAAACATTCGTGGCGATGCATCCGTCAACTGTCCCGAGCGTCGCTCATGTTTGTTCATATTCATGCATTGATAGAATTCATAAAATTGTTACCGGCCAACTGGCGAGTGACACCGTTTCATATACTAAACAACACCGCATTTTATTTATAATTTTCATCGCATTTGTCGCTTGGCAAGTGTTCATTTTAAGCCCTGTATGTGTATGTGTGTGTGTATACAAAGGTTTAGCAGTGAGTTTCTCTCATAAACCAGCTTTAACACACACACTTATTAATTTGAGGACGTTCCCAAAGGGAGTTGTGTCATATTTAGCAACACTTTTGTCCCCAAAATATACAGTCAAACCAAAAATTATTCAGACAACAGATTATTTTACTAGTGTGTGCAGGACAATATAGTTCATTTATAAGTGAGGAGAGCAAAATAGAGTAAACCATGACATATATTATACCCAAAGATTCTTCATACAGCGACTACCAGTAAAATTTATAAAAAATTTGGGACCAAAAATGCTTCAGACACTTTGACCTGATCATGTTTTGCTTAAGTGTTTTTTCTTTAATTGCTAATGCTCTTTTTACACCAAAATGAAGCATTGCTTGGTGATTGTTTGAGCTAAACTGGTATTATCTAATTGTGTAGTTAAATTTAACAGCTGACAGATATTCAACATAATTCATGTGTGACACAGTCTAACAGAAGGACGGACAAAACCAGTCAAATATCAACTGATCTGATCATATTTTATTACCATTTTCTAAACTATAGCGAATAAACTGTGATAATGAGAGAAATGTTGAAGGTGTCTGAATACATTTTGGTTTGACAGACACACACACATATATACACACACAATCTTTAATGTTAGATGTGATTAATCGCATTGACAGGCTGATAGCACTTCTATAAACCGTAAGTACACACACAGGTAAGAATGTGACACTCACCTGGCCACGACCTCATTGTCAACTTTGACGATGCAGTACGGGTCACTGGTTCCAGAACTGGACAAAAACACACAACACCATCATCATCATCATGTCAACAGCATTATGACTCCAGATCAAACACTTGAGATCATAATCGGATCAGCAGCATGACTCTCATGCAACACCTTTCAGACAAGCCGAGTTGTTTTGCGAGAACTTACACATCTTTTGCAGGCAGATTTCGTCCCTCGACGATGCGAAAGTACAGAGAAGTGTTTGTGGCCATGATCGCAGGAGCTTCATGTCACTGAAGATCTGCAGGGATGCTGGATTAGAGACGCTCAAACACCAGCACTGCACATCTAAACGAGGAATTCATAACATAAGTTCTGCTAATTAAATCATAACGATGCTAAAAGAAAAAAGAAAACCCTTCTATCCTCTCTAGAATACCTAAATCATGATGGTCAGGTGATGATTTGTTCAGATCCACACTGGAGTGGCTTCATCTGTCCAATCCATCCACGCGTAAATCCATATTCGTATCATTCATCTTGAGCCCATCAGTTTATGCATTTTCTGAAGTCATTATATTATCTACATGCATTAGTCTCGATGTAACAGCGCGCGAGTCGTGATGCTTCTGACTCGGTTCTCGGATGATGATGAGATGATGATGAGGAGACTTCAGTGATGCTGATGAGAAACTGAGGGAACAGCGACATCTGCTGGTGAGCGGCGCATAGCGCAGCGACACGCTAATTAAACATCACACAAATCAAATTAAATTAAAACATTTAGAACAGTGATTTAAAACAACAGTAAGAGGGGAAAAACCTTGGGAAACGTGTTTTGAGAAAAAAAAGGAAAATTATGAATGCAATGAAACGAGTGGCCTACAATAAGAAATTATTATTATTATTATATAGACATGGATTACAACAAAAAAATATTGTTATTTTGTATCGATGTCTATGTTTAAAATAGTAAATTATTATTTAAAACTCTAAGGCATATGAAAGGGCAGCCCTGCGTGCTGAAGGACCTCAGGACGCCGCTGCTGCGCATGCGCTAAACCTCCACACACACATTTCAAAACAATCATCATCACTTGAATCTCTAATATAAGCATACTGTACATTTAGTGGAAGTTTGTATTTGTATTTAAACTCGACACACCTTAAACATTCATCTTTTCGTCTCTGGGACTTGAAACATAAATCGGGTAAGAGTTTCGTTCTGTTTAATCTCTTTTAGTAATGAGATGATGCAGTTCTTTAAAGCCATCAGAGTCTGAAAAGAAACAAACGGTGAATACATAATTCATATTGATTTAATATTTTTATTTGCAGTCAGTTCATATGCAAAACGATCTATGTTCGATTATCCTCCTTATTGCATTGTATAAGACTTCATATTCAATTTCTAATACATTCTTGGCATATTTTGGTAATATGTATTTATTTAGATGTTAATCTTTCTTTTATTTACTACATTCAATACTTATATTTAATCACAATAATAATAATTTAAGTCTTAAATGTAGTATGTTTACAGTTGCCAAGTTACTTAATTCAGCTATGACCAGTGTTATTGTAGTTTTATTTATATACAATTATAAGTATATTAGATTTTATTTTATATTTTCGTTTTACTTATTTTTAGTGTAAGTTTAAGTAATTTTGTTATGTGCGTTTGTTAATTTTACTAGGTTCTTAAAATGTGATGTGGTGTTTTTAATGTTTTTTCTTCAAAATCTAGACTTTCTATTTTTATTTTGTTTAGCTTTATTTCAGTCAGCTTTAGTTAAAGATAACAACACTGAGTACATGCATACATATATACATATTTGTATTTATACATCTGTATATACAGTACATAACGCACAAATCTGTACATAGGTTTTCTGCTCCAGATGTATACCACTTTAGTATTAGTATTATTTTCTTTCTTAGTCCTATTTAAATGTTCTTCATATCGTTAGCCTCATAGCATAATTGCCTAAGTCATTTTTTGGCCAAATTGTGATATCTGCCTAACTTTACTGTCCTACCACTGCTGCAAAACTTGTCTTGTTTTCCAAAAACATTGAAATATGACTTAGGCAATTATGCTATGAGGCTAACGATATTCATGTCATATATGTATGTATGTATGTACTGAGAGATTCTGAAGAAAACACAACTAATTCCTTGTGTGTTTTCACTTTGTGAATGAAGCTCATTCTGATTGTGAGTGTGACTCATCCCGTCAGTTGTATTGATTTATAATGAGCTCTTTTCTCCTTTCCACAAGGGCTGAATGTGTGATGGACACATACTGCAGTGATGATCAGTCTGATGCTGCCAGACAACAAGAGAGACACTATTACCTGCTGTCAGAGCTGCAGGCGCTCGTGAAGGACCTGCCCAGGTACAGACATCACACCACATCACACCAGATCACACCAGTTCACATCACACCACAACAGATCAGTGTTCAAAACAATGTGAAACAGTCTGTTTGACCATTTAATAATTCTCGAATACTAATGTCCATTAAAGGGGTGTGTATAATGCCCTTTTCACAAGATGTAAAATAAGTCTCTGATGTCCCCAGAGTGTGTATGTGAAGTTTCAGCTCAAAATACCCCACAGATATTTTTATATAGCATGTTAAAATAGTCACTTTTTGAGGGTGAGCAAAAACACACCGTTTTGTGTCTGTTCCTTTAAATGCAAATGAGCTGCTGCTCCCGGCGCAGGGGGCGGAGCTACAACAGCTCGCACTCACACAGACATGCACTGAAAATTTCAAAAACCTTTAGCCTTTTATGTTCAAACCGGATTCAGACAAAAATGAAGAGACTCAAGAAGAAGTGACAACATGTAGAAGCAACAGGGCATTTCTGAATGTTAGCTGATGACTTTATGTAGGTTATGTGTAGTTATACCATGGTCTGGGTGAATACTCGATTCTGATTGGCTGCAGGGTGTCCATTAAAAAGTGATAGAGGACACCTAGTAAATAAACCGTCAGGCGTAACCAGGGAAACCAAGTTATTGTTTGTAAAAACTTTAGATTTCGATTGTAAAACTAATTAAAATATAAACTAATGTTTTAAAAATGTGTTATTTGGCAAGTGACCATGGTATAAGCCGGTTAATGCCCTTCGAGGTGTCCATTGTCAGGTATTAATGAACTTTGGCGGAGGTTCACGCCTCACCGTCGTCCATTAATACCTGACAATGGACACCTCGTCAGGCATTAACCCTTACTTATCTTCTAGTCATTGATTAGCATATTCTGTCTTGATAATCTATAAATCGTGTTCCGGGGGCGGGGCTTATGCAAATTTTAGGGTTAGTGATGTCACTAACCCGGGAGGAATGTCGTGTAGTCCCTACCAGCCGTTTGTTGTAGTCCTTTAAAAGCCATTTCTTTAAAGGCAAATATCTCCCTTTGCTTTGAACTTTGAGCGCTGTAACTTTGCAGATGTTGTTTATGCTCAAACAGCAACATTACACACTAACTAAAGTTAGAAAAGTCAAATCATAATCAACCACCCCTTTAACAGATCTGGTAGTTCCCCTTCTACAAATCTACACATATATACAGTACCAGTCAAAAGTTTGGAAACATTACTATTTTTAATGCTTTTGCAAGAAGTCTCTTATGCTCATCAAGCCTGCAGTTAAAAAAAAAAAAAAAAAAAACAGTAATATTATGAAATATTATTACAATTTAAAATAATGGTTCTCTTTTTTAATATACTTTAAAATGTAATTTATTTTTGTGATGCAAAGCTGAATTTTCATGAGAAAGTACTCCAGTCTTTGGTGTCTTATGATCCTTCAGAAATCATTCTAATATGATGATTTGATACTCAGTTATTATCAATGATGGAAACAGTTGTGGTGTTTAATATATTTTTTTGGAATACTTTTTTCAGGATTCATTGATGAGTAAAACGTTAACAGCATTTATTCAAAATAAAAACATTTCTAACAATATAAATCGTTACCATCACCTTTTATCAATTTAACGCATCCTTGTTGAATTAAAGTACTAATTTCTTAAAAAAAAAAATAGTTATTGTTCCCAAACTTTTGAACGGTAGTGTATATTGTTACAAAAGATTTCTATTCTAAATAAATACAGTTCTTTTTAACTTTTTATTCATCAAATAATCCTGAAAAAAGTATCTCAGGTTATAAAAAAATATTAAGCAGCACAACTGTTTCCAACATTGATCATAAATCATCATATTAGAATGATTTCTGAAGGATCATAAGACACCAAAGACTGGAGTACTTGCTGATGAAAATTCAGCTTTGCATCACAAAAATAAATTACATTTTAAAGTATATTAAAAAAGAGAACCATTATTTTAAATTGTAATAATATTTCATAATATTACTGTTTTTTTTTTTTTTTTTTTTTAACTGCAGGCTTGATGAGCATAAGAGACTTCTTTCAAAAACATTAAAAATAGTAGTGTTTCCAAACTTTTGACTGGTACTGTATAAAAAAATATAATGTTTATCGATCCTTTGGCAGACTAAACACTTTCTGCCATGTCTGTTCTTGTAAGTGGAGTAATAAGTGTGTTTGTTTCAGCTCGTTTCAGCAGCGTCTGTCGTACACCACGCTCAGTGATCTGGCTCAAGCGCTCATCGACGGGACGGTGTATGAAATAGTGCAAGGGCTGCTGGACATTCAACACCTGACGGAGAAAAACCTCTATAACCAGAGACAGAAACTACACAGCGAACACAGAGGTGTGTGTTTGTGAGTGTTTCAGGCCATACTGAAAACAAGGAGTGTGTGATTTCTGATTTGTGTGTCTTTCTGTTTCAGCGCTCAAGCAGGATTTGGTTCGGAAACACAAACAGGCTCTGCAAGCGTGCAAGTCTCATAATTTGGCCGTTATGAAGACCAATCAGCGAGCCGAAAATGAGGTAAGATGGACTGTTGGTGTGTTTTTATCGAGTCCCACGGCGAACACTGCCTGACCGTCACCGTTTCAGGCTCTCGATCAGCGAGTGAAAGATGAGCAGAGGATGATGGATGAGAAGATCATGGCTGAAATGGATCAGAAGGTTCTGGATCAACAGAACACGCTGGAGAAAGCAGGCGTACCGGGTTTCTACATCACCACCAACCCGCAGGTCAAGCTCTTCACAGCAAACCAAAACATGCTAATGTTCTCACTAGGGCTGTCACTTTTTATTCGATATTCGAATATGATTCGAACATGACGTGAAATATCCGAAATCGAACTATAAATAAACTCTCTGTTTTTTTACAGTCTATGATTAGACCGTTTGCTTTTTATTTTATTGTTTGCCATCTCATCCAGTAGCGGCCGCTCTAAAGTGTTGTTTTGAAAATGGAAGATAACCACAAGACTAAAGAGACCGCCTATTACACACACACACACACACACACACACACACGACCCACAGAAAAGACGCGTGTCAGTATCGAGTTCTCTTTCGGGCTTGAACAAACCATAACACACAAATTATGCCAAATGTCCGTTTTTGTCGAGTGTCCTCATAAGAGCAGTCTTAAATTACTTAAATAAAGTCTTAAATGAACGTAGAGATTTGTAAAAAATGGGACGCGTGTCAGATCGCGTCTCTGTCAGCAGCGGCTGGTCTTAAAGTGTCATTAATGTTAATCAAAGAACAAAGTAAGAGAGTAAATTACTCACTCAGACCCAGCGCCAGGAGGATTATTATACCGGTAGCCTAATAATCTTGAATGCACTCCGCTATCTGTTAACACATCTCCAGTGAACTAGCCTGGGAAAACCCAGACAACTTCCGGCAAATTTAGATTTGCTCTGCAAGTAGTCTGGCAAAGAGCTCATTCAAGCCCATTTCTAATCCGTCGAAATCGCGGCACCAATCAGAAACGTTGAGGCGGGCTTTACACGACGACGATCGCTCTGATTGGTTGTAGGTCTATCCAATTGCGCCCAGAGGCATTTGAGCGACGTCCGTTGGTGAAGCGCGCCAATGTTTAAATGCATTATTATATTCAAATTGCAAACACATGAGGACAGTCTCCATGAAAGACCCACTGGCAGATGAACGTGCTGCTACATTTCTCTCCGAAACGGTAGGAAATTAAATTAGATTTAATAGAGGATTTTAACTGTGACAAGATGATTGACAGGGCAGTTTACGTGACAGGACGCACGCGACAGATCCGTCCGATAAAGATGACGAAGTAGTATGTCCCAAAGCTTGCCTACTTTTTTGCTACACATTCAAAAGTAAATACCTTTTCTTCACAAAAAGAGTACGTACTTTTATGGCGTAGTGTAACTTAGGGACGCAGCATACGGCTTTACACGATGACGATCGCTCTGATTGGTTTTAGGTCTATCCAGTTGTGCCCAGAGGCATTTGAGCGACGCCCCTTTGGAAATGAGTTATTAATGAAGCTTTGCCAGACCATAACTCAGTTACTACTGAGAATGGTCTGGTTTTAACCAGGCGAACGGCGAATGGCTTTTTCACGCAAAAGAAAAACTCTTCATGAAGCGCAGTGAAATTCAGCGACCAATGTGGCGTTTCCTGATGGATCGAGGTTGTTCGTTAACTTCAATTTACATTTTACTCGTAGATATTCTAATATATTCGAATACATCGCTTGATATTTGATATCCGTTCGAATTAGATTTTTCTCAAAAGTGGCAGCCCTAGTTCTTACTAAGTTATGGAAAAAAGGGTTAGAGTTCGGGTTTAGGTTTAGGGTTCTCTGAACGTTAAGGTATTTTGCAAACATTATGAGAACGATACTTTTAAATGTTCTCTGAATATTCTAAAACAAGCAGTAACATTAAAAAACGTTAGATGAACGTCCAACTAAAACCTCATATCAAAAGTTATTAAAGACCAGATCATTTTGAACAAACGTTCTGTGGAGTGCAACAATGCTTTTTCAGCGGCGTTGATTCCAGAAGTATTTTTTCCATTCATTTCTCCCATAGGGATTTCAAAAACATCTTTGTTATAACAGCTGTTGTAACAGCGTTATATGCCATGAACCAAGCTAACCAGTTACGAGGTGAATCATAACACTTCAAACTTTGATTTTGAAGCAAAAAACTATTTAAAAATCTGACGAAAAGACAAAGGTTCAAGACTGTGAAGTTTACGGCTTTAGTGAGGAAAAGAACTACAATCCCATGAAGCATTGCGAACAGCAGTATTCAGTTACAAATGATGGAGAAATATAAAACTACTCATTTAAAAATGTTGATTATATCTATATAAACAGTATATTTAAAGTTTTGATTATTTTACGGTGTTTCATTGGAGTGGGCGGAGCTATTTTGGCGTGGTTTACTTTGATTGGTGTAATTTTCTGTACAGCATCATGGGTAATGTAGTTTTTCACCACAGATTCCACTGTTAAACATGATCATTTAAAAAAATAAGTTGAAATAATGTTGGCAGATGGTTTCAGCAGAAGCAAAATACCATCGCGTAACAACCTTGTAGCTCACAGTGGAGTTAATTAGTTATAGTTAAAAATCAGTTTGCCTATGGAGAAAATGAATGGGGTTTTTACTTCCGGAACCGACTGTTGCGCTCTATGAATGTTACTTGAAGAATGTTTGTTCTTAAAGGGGTGGTTGATTTATGATTTGACTTTTCTAACTTTAGTTAGTGTGTAATGTTGCTGTTTGAGCATAAACAACATCTGCAGAGTTACGACGCTCAAAGTTCAAAGCAAAGGGAGAGATTTGCTTTTACAGAAATCGCTTTTTAAGGACTACAACAAACGGCTGGTAGGGACTTTAAAAATAAAAAACTCACTCAATACAGAATTAACCAACAATAATATAATTATAAACAGTAGACAAAAAGCCAGTGAAAGCAAGTTAAATAAACAGCAAGTTAAATAAATATACAAAAAATAAAAATAAATAATAATAAATTGAGCCAGGGGTAACATATAATTTAAAATAAATTCAAGAGAGAGAGACTGGTAGGGACTACACGAGCTTCCTTCCGTGTTAGTGACATCACTAACCCTAAAATTTACATAAACCCCGCCCCCGGAACACGATTTATAGATTATCAAGACAGAATATGCTAATCAATGACTAGAAGATCACTACACATAAGCTACATAAACTCATCAACTAACCATTCAGAAATGTCCTGTTGCTTCTACATGTTGTCACTTCTTCTTGAGTCTCTCCATCATTGTCTGAATCAGATTTGAACATAAAAGGCTAAAGGTTTCTGAAATTTTCAGCGCATGTCTGTGTGTGAGGTAATCGAAGCTCCGCCCCCTGTGCAGGGAGCAGCAGCTCATTTGCATTTAAAGGAACAGACACAAAAACGGTGTGTTTTTGCTAACTTTAACATGCTATATAAAAACCTCTGTGGGGTATTTTGAGCTGAAACTTCACACACACACTCTGGGACATCAGAGACTTATTTTACATCTTGTGAAAAGGGCATTATACCACCACTTTAACTTTGAGAGAACCTTGATTGAAGTTCTGAGAACGTTCCCTGTCAGCTGGGTTACTCCTACTCTTTTGTTCTTTCCGAACCGGTTTTCTGTGTGTCGCAGGAGGTGATGATGCAGATGAATCTGCTGGAACTGGTCCTGAAGCTGCAGCAGAAAGAGACTGTTTCCGGATCTCTGCCTTGAGAGACTCGACCGCATGATTTCTGATGGTGTTGAAAGACTCCAGTCAAGCTCTTCTCAGCTGAATGTGAATCACCTGTTTTGATTACAGTAGGACGTCAGACCTTCAGAAGTGTTGGGATCTCTTTTTGTTGACATTTATGATGATGATGATGATGGGCTGGAAAGGTCAATAACATGACCCTGGACAAGACTGAAAAAGTGCCCACATGAACTTTCCTTTTGACATTAAATATTGTTTTGTAGATGTATATAACATTGATTTGCATCCAAGCTCGTTGGCAAACATTCAGTGCTCTGTTATGATTTGTGTTATTTGTGAAGCAACTGTATTATAAAAATAAAATATGACAGTCTGTGTTTGTTGATTTATTTTTTGAACAGGCTGTGCATAATTAAATCAGATCAAGCTTGACCGTCTGCTTTTTGCTTTAATGAAAAAGTGTTTAAATATGTTGGGAGAATTTTAAACCTTTGATTTTAGGCAATGAGATGAAGGCGTTTTATCACTCAACATGTGAGTAAGGTCTTTTATTGACTGTTATTGACTGTACTCTTATGATTTATGACTTCTGTTTTCTTGTTTTTTTCACCAGAGTAATTGATGAGAAAATCAGGGTATTGTACTAGCCAATGGGATACGGACATCAGAAATCAAGATCTCACGATCACACTATCTCAGGTACAGTTGTGTGATCTTACTATCCTTTAACATTTATAAATGACCTTCAGAAGAAGCTTCTGGAAGGCAGGCTTATGAAAGTAAGTGATATATAGTTTACTGTGTGTTTGCTGCTGGTTATTGTGGGGATTTTCTCTAGAGCCCGTAAATTGTTCTACAACAATATCCATCTTTACTGAGAAGCTTCTGCTGATATTGATCGCTTGAGCAGAAATCAACACTTTCAGCATTAAGAAACCCACTAGACCTCGCAAACACAACACAACACAAGCAGCAGAAACTAACAGAAGAAGAACAGAAGATCTGGAAGGTCTGGAAACAAACGGCTGATCTCAGAGGATTCAGGAGACTTCACGAGTTCACAGGTATATTTAAATACCTCTTTAATTTTCAACATTTTTCATTTTCATTTAGTTTAACAACTAAAACTAAAATTGAAAAATAAAAATTATATAGACATAAAAAAAACCTAATAAAATTAACAAAAAACTTTAACTAAAATTAAAATGAAAACTATATATATATACACACTTTGAGCAAGCTGTAGTTTGCCTTTTTGCCGAATAGTCAAATAAATACTTAACGAGGTTTAGTGTTTTGTTTTCCTTCATATTTAAAAATCAAAAATATTTTGCTCATATTTTGATGATTTTATATATATATACACACACACACATATACACATACACATATACATATACATATATATATATATACAGTGGTGGTCAAAATTGATGGCACCCCTGATAAATATGATAAAAAATGGCTGTAAAAAATAAATCTGCATTGTTTATCCTTTTGATCTTTCATTCAAAAAATTCACAAAAATCTAACCTTTCATTGAAGTAAAAGAATTGAAAGGGGGGGGGGGGGGGGGGGGGGAAATCACATTATAAAATAAATGTTTTTCTCCAAAACACGCTGGCCATAATTGTTGGCACCCTGTTATTAAATACTTTTTGCAACCTCCTTTTGCCAAGATACCAGCTCTGAGTCTTCTCCTATAATGCCTGATGAGTTTGGAGAACACCTGACCAGAGATCAGAGACCATTCCTCCATACAGAATCTCTCCAGATCCTTCAGATTCACAAGTTCATGTTGGTGCTTCTTCTGTTCAGTTCACTCCACTCATCAGGTCAGGGGACTGGGACAGTCATGGCCGTTGTCCTGATGGAAGATCCAACCACGGCCCATTATAAGATTTCTAGCAGAGGCCGTCAGGTTTTGATTTTTTATCTGTTGGTATTTGCTAGAATCCATAATACCATGCATCTATACAAGATGTCCAGGACCTCCAGCAAATAAATAGGCCCACAACATATAAGATCCAGCAGTATATTTAACCGTAGGCATGGGGTACTCTTCATCCCTGTTTGCACCGAACACATCTGCTGGGTTTGCTGCCAAAAAGCCCTTTTTTTTCGTTTCATCTGACCACAGAATCCGGTCCCTTTTGAAGATCCAGTCGTGTCTGACAACTAATTATGTTGGAGTTTATTTTTGGAGGAGCGAGGAGGATTTTTCTTGAAACTCTCCCAAACAACATGTGGTTGTGTAGGGGTTGTTTGATAATCTTTTTTTTTAGGCTTTCTGACCCCAAGACTCAACTAATCTCTGCAATTCTCCATCTGTGATCCTTGAAGAGTCTTTGGCCACTCAAACTTTCCTCCTCACCATCCATTAAGACAATATAGACACACGTCCTCTTCCTGGCAGATTCGTAACATCTTTAGTTGATTATAACTTCTTAATTATCGCCAAAATGGGTATTTTCAATTCTTTAGCTATTTTCTTACAGTCACTTTCTATTTTGTGAAGCTCAACAATCTTTTGCTGCGCATCAGAACTATATTCTTTGGTTTTACTCATTGTGATGGATGAGCAAGGGAATTTGGCCTTTGTGTATTCGTCATATTTAAACTCCTGTGAAACACGAAGTCATAGCTGGACAGTTTCATGTTCCTAGTCACCCTGGTGTGCTGAAAAAGGTAAATATTAATGGGAATATACTTCAGAGATATTTTATTCATAAAACATTCTAGGGGTATGAATAATTGTGGCCAACGTGTTTTGGAGAAAAACATTTATTTCATAATGTGATTTACCCCCCAATTTCAATTCTTTTACTTCAATGAAAGGTTAGATTTTTGTGCATTTTTTGAATGAAAGATCAAAAGGATAAACAATGCAGATTTATTTTTTACAGACATTTTTTATCATATTTATCAGGGGTGCCATCAATTTTGACCACCACTGTGTGTATATATATATATCAGAAAAACAAAAAGCTGACATAAAAGCACACATCACCTAAAACATAATCAGTTATTAATATTGCGTTGGTTCTCTCTTGTTTTTGCATGTGTTCATAATTTCTTTGTATGACAGCTTGGTCAAAAATGATGTCATATTTCATCGACTCCAAGCACAACTACACAATATGATCACAAAATCGTAAACAAATTTTTAATAATATTTGAATAAAGGGTGAAGATGTCCCTTTGTCCCCTGTGTTTTCACTTCTGGCCACTGCTAAATATAACTATAACAGTATCTCAATGATATTAAAATAACACCGATTAACTTTTGATTGCAGTGTTTGGTGTCTCTGTCATCTTTTTTCTAGATCGTTTTTTGAAGCTCTAGAGGAGATAAATGTGTGATTTACTGGGGTCTTTTTCTCAGGAGAAACATCTGAGACTTTCCATGTGTTCTCTGTTTAATCTCACATGCTGTCTCGGAGAAACGCTTGCGATTTCATCTGTGTTTTCTGTGAGACGTGTGACCCTGACCTAGCAAAATGTCCTAATGCGTTTCGCGATGTATTCTGTCCTCTGAGTGTTCGGGATTGTTTTAGGTTTTGCTGGACGAAAGTCCACCTGGTGAAGAAAATCACCAAGCTGTCAGATCTTAAAAGGTTAGAAGGTCCATAAACCGCTTCAAATCTGTCACATTTCTGCAGGTCTGACTTTTACATGCACTCTTAAAATGACCACTTCAAACCTTTTATGATCGGAGCATTTATGGCTGTTTGTGAGTTTTATGACCTTTTAGTGCAAGAATAAAAAAAAACACTGCAGGTGATACGTTACATTTAGCTGGAAAAGGAGTGAAAATGCAGGGGATCCAGCTCTTGTTTCTTCAGAAAATGTCAAAATCCAGTTGTTTTTAGTGTGAAATGTGTTTACTGAAATGAACAACAATAAATAACAAAGAACAAGAGTAACGCTAAATAAGAAACAGGATGTGATGTCATTGGTCTCGAGGTTGGGGTCTGTAATATTTTTTTTATTTTTTTATAAGTCTTCTGCTCACCGAGGCTGTATTTATTTGATCAAAAATACAGTAAAAAATATGAAAAATTATTCTTATTTAAAGTAGCTGTTTTCTATGTGAATATATTGTAAAATGTAATTTATATCCTGTGATCAAAGCATCATTACTCCAGTCTTCAGTGTCACATGATCCTTCAGAAATCACTCTAATACGATGATTTGATGCTCACGAAACATTTCTGATTATTCTCAGTGTTGAAAACAGTTCATATTTTTGTGGAAACTGACACATTTTATTTTTCAGGATTCTCAACAGAGACCTAGAGTAATAATGAAATGTTCCAGCTAGTCATGGGCGGCAGATGTTCTTCAGGAATCCAGTAAAGCAGAACAGCAGTGTGTTCCTCGTGTTGCGCTGAGCTCCAGAAACAGGTGCGGTGAGAACTAACACACGTCACACTGTAGCTCAGTCATCAGCACATCAGTAAACACACACACACACACACACACACACACAGGAAGCAGCAGCTCCTCACTTCCTGTGGCTGAACACACAGTACAGATGCTCGAACACACAGGGAGAAGAAAACAGTCCAGGGGATTTTCTGTACAGTATAAGCGTGTGTTTGCAGAGATAATATTGGCCTCTGAGTGTGTGTGTGTGTGTGTGTGTGTGTGTGTGTGTGTGTGTGTGTTCTGTACTCTTGTATTTGCAGCATTGTGCCATTAGGAGGCAGAGCAGATCAACAGATGAGTTTGAGTAAAACACACACCAGGAATAGAGTACTTCCAGGAATAGAGTACTTCTGCTTTTATTATTTACGTCTGTCAGATACATGAATATAATAAAATAAATTAAACAATGATTTCATTTTACAATAATATGAATAAACATTGTAGTGATTATATATTACCAAATACATACATATATTTTTAAATATAATGGCTGGATGGATAGATAGATATGGATATATATAGATATAGATAGATGGATTGATGGATGGATATGGACAGATGGATTGATAGATAGATAGATAGATAGATAGATAGATAGATAGATAGATAGATAGATAGATAGATAGATAGATAGATAGATAGATAGATAGATAGATAGATAGATGAGTGGATGGATGGATGGATGGATGGATGGAGAATGACAGACGGATGGATAGATAGATGGATGGATGAATGAATGAATGGATGAGTGGATGGATGGATGGATGGATGGATGGTGAATGACAGACGGATGGATGGATATGGATAGATGGATGGATGAATATAGATAGATATAGATGGATGGATGAATGAATGGATGAATGACAGACGGATGGATGATATAGATAGATATAGATGGATGGATGGATGGATGGATGGATGGGTGGATGGATGGTGAATGACAGACGGATGGATGGATATAGATAGATGGATGGATGGGTGGATGGATATGGATAGATATGGATGGATGGATGGATGGTGAATGACAGACGGATGGATGGATGGATGGATATGGATAGATATGGATGGATGGATGGATGGATATGGATAGATATGGATGGATGGATGGATGGATGGATGGTGAATGACAGACGGATGGATGGATATGGATAGATGGATGGATGGATATAGATAGATATGAATGGATGGATGGATGGATGGATATAGATAGATATAGATGGATGGATGGATGGATGGTGAATGACAGACGGATGGATGGATATGGATAGATGGATGGATGGATATAGATAGATATAGATGGATGGATGAATGAATGGATGAATGACAGACGGATGGATGGATATAGATAGATAGATATAGATGGATGGATGGATGGATGGTGAATGACAGACGGATGGATGGATGGATGGATGGATGGTGAATGACAGACGGATGGATGGATATGGATAGATGGATGGATGGATATGGATAGATGGATGGATGGATATAGATAGATATAGATGGATGGATGGATGGTGAATGACAGACGGATGGATGGATATAGATGGATGGATGGACGGATATGGATAGATATGGATGGATGGATGAATGAATGGATGGATGGATGGATGGATGGATGGAGAATGACAGACGGATGGATGGATATGGATAGATGGATGGATATGGATAGATGGATGGATGGATATGGATGGATGGATGGATAGATATGGATAGATATAGATGGATGGGTGAATGAATGGAGGGATGGATGGAGAATGACAGATAGATAGATATAGATAGATAGATGGATGGATGGATGGATGGATGGAGAATGACAGATAGATAGATATAGATAGATAGATGGATGAATGGATGGATTGTTTATTATTCATGTTCTTGTGTTTGATCAGCATTATAAACTGCTGACACCAGTGGCTTTTCTTTGCATGCGTAAAATAAAGCAATAAAAAAGGTGAATGAACTCGAGTGTTTTAAAAGTCAGCATGTGTTTAACTAAGAGCAGTTTTGTAAAAATATTTGCCACTCAGTTATTTAAACATAATTATGATTCCGAGATGTGATAAAACCAGAGAACAAAGATTAGCCTGAAAGAAAGCATGAAACACCAGATTACATGCTGTTTTTTAAAATATATTATAATATAGGACTAATGTAGCAAATTACTTATGATTGATGGTTATTACAAATATTATAGATATGAGTTTTCTTAAAGCCACAGTTTGCTATGGGAGAATAGGCTACTGTAATAAAAGCTTGCAGACTTTATCAGTCGTGTGTGTCGAGTCAGTTATTGATCTTTCCATGTTCCCAAACGGCCCTTGTCTGCCATTGCTCAGATCAACAGATTGACGATTGACAGGAGGTTTTGAAACTGTTTAGGCTGGTTAACATTAACTTATGATATGCGGTCATTTCAGAGGTGGAGCAAGATATTATATTTTGATGAAAGACAATGAAGACACGACAAATATTGATTGCCTTACAATAATTGATGAATTGTTCGCAATAAGCGATATATACATGTAACAAGGTGAATTTTTATTTAATTTTTAGTATTAAAACCATTTATGTCGATTTCTTGTGAAATGCATTAAATGATGGATCCACTTACTGTTAATAAGGGAGACAGAATAAATATTAATGGTGATTTATGCATATAGATCATCAAATCTGTAATTTTATGATGGAGGCTGTTCATGAAAAGAAAATCAAAATGTAAGAAACAAAAAAAAAAACTCAAAATTTTCTACAAAAGACTGAAAGCTCTTTTTTTGGCATCAGAGAAACACAATCTATCACTTTAACGTAGGAGTCAATCTTGACCTTGTTTGTTTTGGGCGATTTCTCTGCATCTGTCGTCTCTAATGTGATTTATTAAAATTCACAATACCGCCCAGTAAGTACAAGAAAGCAGGGTTATTGTTATGAGACATTAGAAGAAGAAGAAATGCAGCCCAAAGATGGAGAAGAAAACGATTTTAACCAGACGTTGTTTTCATTGATAAACAAAAGGACGCTGTTTTCATCCTGCAGGCGCAAGAAAACAAAGAGTGGAATTAAACAAGGCTGTAATTTATTTCCCTTCATTGCAGTTCTGAAGCTGAATTCTGAAAGATTGTTGTGTCAGATATTGTCTGTGGATGTTTCAGCGTATCAGAACAAAACACATCATCGAGTCTCGAGTTTGCCAGGCTTTTATTTCCGATTGACAGGCTGTCTTCAGGAGCGAGCGAGCTTGGCAGCGGCGCTCGGGCAAACTGGGAGAGGAGGAGGCTCAAGGCGTTTTCCCATTACACCTTTGCATTAGATGACAGGCAAAAAAGCCTGTCAGACTCCAACCCTCCCACATCGACCAAAAAGTGCTGAATTAAAGCAGTGCTCAGACGGGGGCATTGACAGATGGGGCTCGTGTCTCTCTCTCTCTCTCTCTCTCTCATCCTCAAATCAATCCAGAGATCTGACTGCTGGAGACGGGTTTGCAGCTCACTATTGAATCCAGAGGTCAGCGCCGGTCCAGTGGATAAGACCGCTGAGCAAAGTCCCTTATCATATCAGCACAAGGACTTCACTGTGACCTTCACAAACATCCCACACTCACTCTCACATTGGTCCTCCTGTATTATGTGTATTCATTTATATTGTTGGACAATGAAATCATGATAGATGTTAGAAATTGGAAGACATCGCTAATAGCGGTCGGTTTATTGTTTGATATTTTGTGAAATTAAAACTGTATTGAGCACGTTTTGGCCCTGAAATCGTATCCTGGTCATTTTATATTTAAAGCTACAATATGTCATTTTTTTCGCCGCTAGGGGTCGCTAACCTCTTACAATAACACAGGCGTAGGTTGATGACGCATAAGCGGAATTATGGAACTTGTCGTCATGCGGATGGATCTAATAATGTTTATGGATTGGATTATGGAGTGAATACATTGATGTGTTTAACATGACTGTGGTGTGAAGCGAGTGCTAATGAGAGACAGATCTCAGCGCCACACTCTCGCGGATATAAAGAGATGAGGACATTTCATCCTACCGAACTAACTCACCCGCTAGTGCTGAATAATACTCACAGGTCAGTTTATTAGACGAGTGAAACTTGTGAGGGAACGCAGCGCTGCTTCACTCGCTCTACACTATCACACTAAACTGCATTTGAGTGTGTTAAAGTTATAATGTAATTCTGTGTGTTAGTTTGTCTGTATGAGACTAGCAGTGAGCGAGATCAACATTAGCATAACACACTGATCATATTCTAACATCTCATCATGTTGAGCTGTATAACATTGATTAGTTTTATGTACATTTGCGCGTCTCTGTCGAGTCGAAGTTAGCCGCGGACGCTAGCTCTCGGCATCTCGAAAGCGCCACGCTGATATTGATCCTCGTTTTAGTCCTCCTTCTGTCCCAAAGTCTGCTTGCCATGATCCATAACGTCTGAACGAAACAACATCAGCGTGAGTGTGTTTGAGTGAGTGTGTTTGCGTGTGTGTTTGAGTGTGTGTTTGCTTGTGTGTTTGAGTGTGTGTTTGTGCGTGTGTTTGCGTGTTTTTGAGTGTGTGTTTGCTTGTGTGTTTGAGTGTGTGTTTGTGCGTGTGTTTGTGCGTGTTTGAGTGTGTGTTTGAGTGTGTGTTTGCTTGTGTGTTTGAGTGAGTGTGTTTGAGTGAGTGTGTTTGCGTGCGTGTGTGTTTGCGTGCGTGTGTGTTTGAGTGTGCGTTTGTGTGTGTGTGTGTGTGTGTGTGTGTGTTTGCGCGTCTCTGTCGAGTCGAAGTTAGCCGCGGACGCTAGCTCTCGGCATCTCGAAAACGCCACGCTGATATTGATCCTCGTTTTAGTTCTCCTTCTGTCCCAAAGTCTGCTTGCCATGATCCATAACGTCTGAACGAAACAACATCAGCGTGAGCGCGCCGCTAGACGTAACGCAGTCGTCCACGTCTGTCGCCATGGTTACTACGGCAGTACGAGCGGAAACCAGGGATAACGCGGATATTACGCCACTGACAGGCGACAAGTGAACATGGACGAGCCGTTATTTAAAATTGTGTATTTCTCTGAAATTAAAAATCTTTGGGAACTTTTGGGATATTGTAAGAACACAACTGCAGGATATATATCACACTGTGCAAGTGCTTTCTGGATATTTTATTACAAATTCTTACATATTGTAGCTTTAATAGTGCTGGGCAATGATTAGTTGCAATTAATCACATCCAAAATAAAAGGGATGGATGGATGGATCTATTTCTCATTTCTATGCAGGTGTTCTGACTTTGTTGTTAGGTGGTTGGAGTGGTTTCTTACTGTCTGAAAGTAAAACTAGAAAATATAGGCTGTAAAAGTGGCAAAGAACAGATAATCAGTTTAAAGTCTTCCAGTGACAAATGAACCGTAGATACATTATCCAGAGCATTCAGGTTCCCAAAGAGAGATCGATCAAAGGCAGCAGCGTTTGGAGCAAGAGCTGAGCAGGCGGACACACAGTGTGTGTGTGTGTGTGTGTGTGTGTGTTTGTGTGTGTGTGTTTGAGTGTGTGTGCATGTGTGTTTAATTGTTTGAGTGTGTGTTTGTGCGTGTGTGTTTGAGCGTGTTTGAGTGTGTGTTTGTGTGTGTGTTTGCGTGTTTGAGTGTGTGTTTGTGCGTGTGTGTTTGAGCGTGTTTGAGTGTGTGTGTGTTTGAGTGTGTGTGTGTGTGTGTGTGTGTGTGTGTGTTTGAGTGTGTGTTTGCGTGTGTGTTTGAGTGTGTTTGAGTGTGTGTTTGCTTGTGTGTGTGTTTAAGTGTGTGTTTGTGTGTGTTTGTGCGTGTGTTTGCGTGTTTTTGAGTGTGTGTTTGCTTGTGTGTTTGAGTGTGTGTTTGTGCGTGTGTTTGCGTGTGTGTTTGTGCGTGTGTTTGTGCGTGTGTTTGAGTGTGTGTTTGAGTGTGTGTTTGCTTGTGTGTTTGTGCGTGTGTTTGCGTGTTTTTGAGTGTGTGTTTGCTTGTGTGTTTGAGTGTGTGTTTGTGCGTGTGTTTGAGTGTGTGTTTGAGTGTGTTTGAGTGTGTGTTTGCTTGTGTGTTTGAGTGAGTGTGTTTGAGTGAGTGTGTTTGCGTGTGTGTTTGAGTGTGTTTGCTTGTGTGTTTGAGTGAGTGTGTTTGCGTGTGTGTTTGAGTGTGTGTTTGCTTGTGTGTGTGTTTAAGTGTGTGTTTGTGTGTGTTTGTGCGTGTTTGCGTGTTTTTGAGTGTGTGTTTGCTTGTGTGTTTGAGTGTGTGTTTGTGCGTATGTGTGTTTGCGTGTGTGTTTGTGCGTGTTTTTGTGCGTGTGTTTGTGCGTGTGTTTGAGTGTGTGTTTGAGTGTGTGTTTGCTTGTGTGTTTGAGTGTGTGTGTTTGCGTGTTTGAGTGTGTGTTTGCATTTGTGTGTTTGCATTTGTGTGTTTGTGTTTGAGTGTGTGTTTGTGTGTTTGCGCGTGTGTTTGCGTGTGTGTTTGAGTGTGCGTTTGCGTGTGTGTGTGTGTGTGTGTGTGTGTGTGTGTGTTTGTGCCGCTGTGCTTTGACTGTGTGGATCTGGCCGTTTCCAGTCCTCTTTTCTTTTGCTCTTGGAGCTTTTTTTGTGCTTTTTTTGATGACAATTACAGACGTGGACTTCATCCCATTTGGACTGTCATGTCAAACCCGTCCACCTGTCCTCCTGCACAAAGAGCTTTATAGCGCCATACGAACCGCAAAATGTTGGACGTGGATGCTGTGCCACACTGATGGAAACAGCAGGGATGACAGGACTGTCATTATAAAACCAATGCCTCTTCATTTCATTACACACAAATGAACACCGTCTGTCGCTCTCACTGGTTTAAGGTTTCTGTAGGCCGACTAAACTTTATCATTAGCCAGGCTACCTCATTAAAGATGAAGAAACTCGCTTTCTTGTAAGTGGCTTTAGTAGGCTAATTGGTAACACTTTATTTTGATGGTCCAACATTCTGTTGACTATAAGTAACTTTGCAACTACATGTCAACTAACTGTCATTAGAGTATAAGTATTAATATTAAGAATAATATTAGAGTATTAGTAGACTGTCTGCTTAATATCTGCTAACTCTTTATTTTGATGCTCCTCAACATTATACTAACTATAAGTATCTTTACAGCTACATGTCAACTCATTCTAACCCTGCCGGTTTACTAATACTCTACTCACACACTAATGAGAGTTAGTAGACATGTAAAAGTGCAACGTTACTTATAGTCAACAGTGTTAAAGGGACCATCAGAATAAAGTGAAACCGGCTAGGTAAATTTACTTGCTGTTAATTTTACAGTTAAAGCAAACAAACAGTAATTTAGGTTATACTTTCCCATTAAAAAATGTCGGGATCAGTACGATTTTTTTAATGTGTGTATTTTTTTACCATTTAAATCTGCAAATAAACAATTTGCTAAAAACATTAAGATTTTTTAAAATGTAAACAAAGGAACATTATGAATTGAAATGAGATGATTCTGTTCTATTTCTACGGCATGTGACTAATCAAATGTAAATGTGTCATTGATCATGTGACAAATGACCTTTTTTGCTGCATTTAAGCATTAAATTGAAATTGAATTCAAATGCAAATAATCTAATTTGTAATTATCAATAATGTAGAATATTAGCATCTCTTGAAACCCATCACTGGACATGGACATTCTTTGTTTTCCCAATATTGACTGTATAGTAGTTTACTAATTACTCAATGGTAGGCTAGAACAGGAAAATCTCCCATGTTGCACTTCTCTATAATCCCACAGACAAACGAAGTGGATCAATGGTGATCTCAGCATGACGTATGTGTGACACTTCATCAATATCCAAACTAATACATTTTCTCTCCTCATTCTAGTCCTCGCTGGAGCCGTTTCGCTGTGCCTTGTTGTTTGGAGGTGATAAAGAGGTCAGTTTCAAGTTGAATTATGTTGTTGTAATGCAAATATTGTCACCGCAACAGCCAGGAATTCATATGATCTCGCTGACTCGCAGAGTCATTAAAACTGTGTTATTTTTACAGCGGTGAACATCTGTTTACTGTGAGCCTCAGAGAGGAGCTTCATCTCCATCTCAGAAGAGGATCTTTATGGTCAGTCCATACGGTTTTCTTTCTTCCCGAATGTCCAAGCCGCTGTTTTCCATCAAATGACACTTTTATTAATTACATAATCATTCAATCAAGTCACTGTTAAAAAAATGCATTTTTGGTTGAATCGTTCATTCAAGAGATTCGTTTATCGTAGTAATGAATCAAGTGAAGTCTTTATGAGTGAGTCATTGAATCATTCACTCAAAACTATTTTTTAAATAATTCATTCAGATTAATTAAACATTTAATTTAACAATACACTGCAGCAATTAACATTTTGTCAGTAAATTACATGCTATTTTGTTTAGTTGCCTGATACATTTTTAATATATATCTCATGTCAAAATGATTTTGCTGTTAATTTTGCAGTTAACAAACAAGCACTTATTACACTTATTTTTAATATTTTAATATTTAATAAGAAATTAATATTTTTATTCATCAAGGATGCATGAAATTGATCAAAAGTGATAGTAAAGACATTTATAATGTTACAAAATATTCTATTTCATATAAACGCTGTTCTTTTGAACTTCCCATTCATCAAAGAATAATCATAAATGTTTCTCGAGCATCAAATCATCATATTAGAGTGATTTCTGAAGGATCATGTGACACTGAAGACTGGAGTAATGATGCTGAAAATTCAGCTTTGATCACAGGATATAAATTACACTTTACTGTATATTCACATAGAGAACAGATATTTTACATAGTAATAATATTTCACTGTTTTTACTGTATTTTTAATCAAATAAATGCAGCCTTGGTGGCTTGTTTTTAATGGTGTAGTAAAAGGCATTGCAATATAAAACCTTCCACCAGAATACAAAACACAAAGCTAAACGCTGTATGAATGCGAGCCGTCTCATATTACTCACATTAGCTCACAGGTTTGGCTGAATCTTCTGCTGGTCGTTTATCAGCCTCTCCTGGCCCCGATTCACATCTAAATCACCACGGCCGACTGCTCTCATCACACACACTAAACCCGCCAGCATATGTGAGCTCAGTCCTCCTGACTGGCAAATTCAGCAGTGATTGAGGAGATTTGCTTTACCCCCGGTGTGTTAAGTAGTTCTCTGTGGCGATATGACACCCGGCTGACCCTGAACCAACATTAGAACGACCTTGAAGAGCTTCTCGGCGCTGAGGAGAGGACGGAGAAGATAAGGCATTAGATTGAAGTGTGAAAGTGACAAATAAGACCCTGGACTTCAGCACAAAATCACACAAAAAGACTGCAGACGTTTTACTGATGTCTCTCAGTGGATATTTATTTGTTTCAAGTCACTAAATGACTCACTCGCATTTATACACAGCAACACTGAAGCTAAACAGGGTTTGCAACTGAATGCTGTTCTTTTATAAACTGTATATTGTAAACGCAGGCGGCATTGTGTGTGTCCTTCATGTGAAGCGAGCACAGAATGCATCGCAATGAAAGAAAATCATTCGAGACGGAAGGCCAGTTGAGATAAATGTTGATCAAAAATATACTTTATTTAGTACTTAAAAATGTTCATGGTAAATCTTTTTAAAAATGACATATTATGGGGTCAGATTTATATCTTGCAAAAAAAAAAAAAAAAAAAAGGGAATTTTTTTTAATGTTTGATGTTGGTTTGGCTCTTAATTTTAAATATTATTCACAATATTCAGGCTGCTGATTTTGGGTTGGGAAGTGCAGGTTACAAAATTCGAGGATGACATCTGAAAATTCAAGGAAGAGTAAATCGGTGTCGAATTTGTTGATTTTTTTTTTTTTACAGAGTCTGTCACTATTTGGTTCAGAGCTCTTTAGTTAGTGTATTTTTGTTTATTTGTACGTTACTGAAAGTCCCCCTGCACTGTAAAAAATGTCTAACCTCCCCAACTCAAAATTTTCTAGTGACTGGTCACATCTAAATTTTTCAATTGGCGCAAGTAAAATTCTGTAAATTATCAAATTAAATATACAGAATTTCACTTGGGCCAAATGAAAAATATAGATGTGATCAGTCACTAGAAAATTTTGAGTTGGGAAGGTTAGACATTTTTTACAGTGTGTAGTCAATCATTTTATCCCTTAAAACTCATCTTTGATCACCAAAATGACATATTTAAGCATTTTTATCCTTGAAAAAAAAATCTTCATGCCTTAAAATATCTCGAATGTAACTCGACACCCTTGCCTCATTTAGTATACATGGCTCTATGAATATGCAAATGAGCCCCGCCTCCACTCACTCACTCAGCTCAGAGATCCACTGGTTGACGATCACTCGTTGATCTGATTGGTTACAAGGTAGTTTGTGACGTCAGAAACACCAGCGAACAGACAGCGAGACCAGTCTTTGGTTCACTGCAGTTTTAAGGAGAGAATACTCAGCAATGGTGTCGACTTATGAACTTACACATGCTTTGTCTTAAAGCATATTAAAAACACCACAACATTAAAAGCTGGACTTTCACCACAGGGGGACTTTAACCATTATTGTATATGAAAACAATCATTCAATACATGAAGAAATTGAAATCCTTGTAAAGCTTTGAGGTGTTTCATTGATTGTGGTGGGAAAAGATTCAAAGCCTCTGAGTATCAATAACATCGCCTTATGACCAAAAATATGACCTCACCAAATCATATCAAAACAAAGGCCAAAGCTGATTACTCCTTTGCTCTTTCGTGCATTCACTTCTGTCATAAAAACCTACATTTCCCAAGATACATTTAGCAGCTTGAATACTAATACCTGAATTCCATCCATAATCCACCACTTGAGTAATAAAAATCTGAATTTCACAAGCCAAATTTCAACACAAATAGAATTACAGCACAAAAAGTCAATAACATCAAATTAAAATGTTTGTTTTTTGAGATTATGAATTCAGTGGCCTTTTCAAATTCATGCGCTGGCGATATTAATCTGACACTATATATTATTTTGTGTATCTCTGTGTGTTTTTAGTGCTGTCAAATTGATTCATTGTGATTAATCGCATCTAACATAAAAGTTTGTGTATGTGTGTGTGTATGTTTGTACTGTATAGACACACACACACACACACACACACACACACACGTATTATATATACAAACTTTGATGTTAAATGCGATTAATCACAATTAATCGATTTGACAGCACTAAAAACACACACAGATACACAAAATAATATATAGTGTCAGATTAATATCGCCAGCGCATGAATTTGAAAAGAATCGTGAATGGTAATTTTCAGACACACGTATTATATATACAAACTTTTATGTTAGATGCAATTAATCGTGATTAATCGATTTGACAGCACAATTTTTTTTTAATAAAATCGTGAGCTTAGCAACATGCTAACATGTCTTTTGGAGTCAATTGCCAAATTTACACGGCAAAGGTGGCACAGAGGCGCTTCTAAAGTGGCATTTACTGTAGGTATGTCAGCACAGAAGTGGCATAAAAGCATTTTGAGCAGGCACAGAGCAGCCTTAAAGGCCCACCGAAGTGCCTTGAAAAGCACAGTGCTGTTCAATGTGTTGATGTAATTTCTACTGTTTTTAGTGCTGTGCTTTTTAGTGTTTTTAGTGCGAAAGAAGTGTTACCTGTAGTGGAAGAGCCTCTCCTTAATATTATTAACTCGTCTTTATCTTTAGGTCATGTTCCAAGAACATTTAAACTGGCAGTTATAAAACCTCTCATTAAGAAACCACAATTAGATCATAATAACCTAGCAAATTATAGACCCATTTCAAATCTTCCATTTATGTCTAAAATATTAGAAAAAGTGGTGTCCGCTCAATTGTGTTCTTTCTTGCAAGAAAATGATATCTATGAGAAGTTTCAGTCTGGTTTCAGGCCACACCATAGCACTGAAACTGCGCTCGTTAAAATCACAAATGATTTACTTTTAGCTTCTGACCAAGGCTGTATCTCAATACTAGTTTTACTTGATCTTAGTGCTGCGTTCGATACTATAGATCACACAATACTCTTAGATCGACTACAAAATTATACTGGTGTTCAAGGACAAGCATTAAGCTGGTTTAGATCATACTTATCTGACCGCTACCATTTTGTCTATTTAAATGGAGAAAAATCGATCATAACTCCAGTAAACTATGGAGTGCCGCAGGGATCTGTGTTAGGCCCTCTATTATTCTCAGTATATATGATGCCACTTGGAAATATTATAAGGAAACATGGAATTAGTTTCCATTGTTATGCTGATGACACTCAAATATATATTTCATCACGGCCAGATGAAAACGATAAATTATCCAAATTGACAGAGTGTGTTAAAGATATAAAAGATTGGATGACGCGAAATTTTCTTTTATTAAATCCAGACAAAACAGAGGTACTACTTATCGGTTCAAAAAAAACGCCCACAAAACCTCTCGCAATACAACTTTAATATAGTAGGATGTCCTGTTACTTTATCCTCTACAGTAAAAGACCTGGGTGTTATACTCGATTGCAACCTGTCTTTCAAAAATCATAT